>PVKC010004564.1:0-35367 GCA_004027635.1 Crocidura indochinensis
TGATTTGGTTTGATTTTGGCTAACATGTACCTGTTGCCACATTCTTAAGTCCTTATTTATAGTTATTTTCTTGTGGTGGTATTCACCTTAAAATTTCAGTCCTCAGGGGCCTGGGAGATAGCATGGAGGTAAGACGTTTGCCTTTCATGCAAAAGGTCATCGGTTCGAATCCCGGTGCCCCATATGGTCCCCTGTGCCTGCCAGGAGCAATTTCTGAGCATGGAACCAGGAGTAACCCCTGAGCATTGCCGGGTGTGACCCAAAAACCAAAAAAAAAAAAAAAATTTCAGTCCTCAAGCATAATCTTGTAAAGAGTTTGAAGTTCTATATACGTATATGAATTTGGTCTTTATATGCACAAATATCAGTCTATATAATTGAAAACCTAAATTCCAACAATTTTACTACAGAGAGCAAGTTGTCCTTAAAACTGAATTATTTGTCCTATCTTCCTTTTTTATAGCCCTAATATGTAGATAAGAATGATAATCTTTTGGTTCTCGAGTCCTTTGGTTCAGATCTTTTTTGTTTGTTTGTTTTTGTTTTTGTTTTGTTTTTGGGTCACACCTGGCAGTGCTCAGGGGTTACTCCTGGCTCCATGCTCAGAAATTGCTCCTGGCAGGCACGGGAGACCATATGGGGCACCAGGACTCGAACCGATGACCCCTCGCATGAAATTTGGTTAGATCTTACAATTATTGCTTACCATTTTTTAATATTTACAGGTAAAATCATTGGAAATATGTTAAAATTTTGATTTACTAGGTAGGGGTGAAAAGCTTTAAAAAGGGTCAAGTTCATATAGGTGAAGCTGATATTTACCCCTCCATCATTTGAGGAGGTGGTTCAAATCCTGACATCCCATATGGTTCCCCCAAGCATGCCAGGAGTGATTTCTGAACATAGAGCCAGGAGTAACAAAAAATAAATAAATAATAATTTCCACAAAGTATGTAATTCTACTTTTCTTGGGAAAATATTGTTTCTCACACAGAGGAGTTGTTCTACAGGGAGAATGCAGCATTAATTGCTCAATTATCTGTTTATACCAAGCACTGACAAAACATAGTAAATGCAAGCCAGGTGGGAGGGAAGGCAAAAAAAAAAAAAGTAAATTCATTCACTTACAATGATTTTTATTGGAAGTATAGTAGTTTGAATCCTAATTACTTAATGTTAAGTACTTAGACCCATTGATTTATAAATACTAGATCACATTTATTCTTTATATATTTTTTATTCTAAACATCAATTTGGGGGTGAGGCAGAGGTTCAGGGGCCAGGTTCAGGAGGTCAAAATTAGAAACCCTCACATAACCATGTGCTTCCTGCATTTACCATGAAGTAATTAAGGGGAGGTAGTGATACATGAAAAACCTCAAATGATTTGGGGACTATTTGTTCTGAATTTTGTGTGTGTTTCTCCATGTGCAGTGAACATTAACTTAAGCATGATGTTTGGGGTACTCCATTCACTTGTTCTGAACATAAAATGGCATGAAAGCTATTTATATTATGTGTGCAAAGTAGTGGCTAAATTAATTATAGTTCAGATATGATAACAGGCTTCAAAATCATTGAGGCACAACAAAATAAACTGAGAGATAATTGCTGCTGAACTAAAGCCCAGCAGAGCCCCCAGCTCTTAGGGAGCCCTGTGCAGACCTCAATCATGGCACTCATCAGCTGGCAGCTAGTAAGGTATTGTTAGATATTTTTTATTCAGGACTAGCCCGTAGGCACTAGGAAAATACGTCCTATAGGCCCGAAAGCAGTTGCTAAGGAAGAGGATTATTCATACTTATGGTAGTGATGGGTTAACTGCATTGTGGAGTAGATTTAGTAGTGAAAATGTTTCTAATTTAGGTGAAAAATTAGCGCTAATAGAAGAGAGTCCTTCTGTTCCCCATGCTTATTGTCATAAACAACATATGGCAAGAGGCAAGGGTGTTTTTTTTTATAATTTTCTTGAAACAGAAGAGTTTAACCTTATCTTGTTTTCTCATAGCTTTCTTTAGTTCAGCTATGAAGACTGAGCAACTTTGTTTAATTATGAAACAATCTATTAAATTAAAGTATTAAATCCTTGCCCACACCACAATACAATCATATATTAATTAACTTCTTTGACGATTCCAAACATGATTTTTATTGTTCAAGTCTCTTGGTATTTCTTTTCAAGCAGTATTGTAACATCCTTGAATGGAATGAAGATGGTAGGAATATAATGGCATACCTTTTTTTCATTAAATGCAGCAAACAGAGTAATACGGACCTTAGAAGTTTTAGCAAAATGATTCACATTCCTATCCCTATTCAGACATTAATAAGTTTCACAAAAATGCTTGACTGTAAAAAAACAAAGATAGCCCTGGAAATTAAACAGCTTACTGCTGAACAACCAGTGGGTACGGGATGAAATCAAAGAGGAAATAAAAACATTTCTGGAAGCAAATGACAATGAAGAAACAAATTATCAGAATTTATGGGACACAGCAAAAGTGGTCCTGAGAGGAAAATTCATAGCTTTGCAAACACACATCAGAAAGGAGGAAGGGGCCTACATGAATAGCTTAATGACACAGTTAATAAAATTGGAAAATGATCAACAAAGGGAACCGAAAATAGATAAGCAGAAGGAAATAACAAAACTTAGAGCAGAAATCAATGAAGTGGAAATTCAAAAAGTAATCCAAAAGATCAATGAAAGCAAACGTTGGTTCTTTGAAAAAATAAACAAGATTGATAAACCACTGGCAAAACTCACAAAGAAAGGGAAAGAGAGAACCTTGATAAATCGGATTAGAAACGAAAATGGGGAGATCACTACAGATACTACAGAGATTCAAAGGGTAATCAGAGACTACTCTGAGAAACTCTATGCTACGAAACATGAGAACATGGAAGAAATGGATAAATTTTTGAACTTTTATAACTTCCATGGCTGAATAAGGATGAGGTAGCCGATCTAAGCAATACCATCACCATGGAGGAAATTTAAATGGTAATCAAAAGTCTTCCCAAAAACGAAAGCCCAGGCCCAGATGAGTTCACTAATGAATTCTTTCAAACCTTTTGAGAGGAACTACTACCAATCCTTTTCAGACTCTTTCATAAAACAGAAGAAACAGGAATACTTCCAAATAGTTGTTATGAAGCTAACATCACCTTGATATCAAAACCAGGTAGAGATGTTGAAAGAAAAGAAAACTAAAGACCATTATTACTGATAAACACAGATACAAAGATCCTCAACAAAATCTTGGCGAATAGAATCCAATGCCTGCCTCATCAAGAAGTTCATTCACGACAAAGTAAGTTTCATCCCAGGAATGCAAGGATGGTTAACATCCATAAGTCAACATAATACACCATAGCAAGAAAAAGAAAAATCATATGATTGTATCAATAGATGCAGAGAATGCATCCAGTAAACTCCAACACCCATTCTTGATGATAAAAAAAAAAAAAGAAAAAAAAAAAACCTCCTCATCAAATCAGAATGATGGTAACTTTTCTCAGTATAGTCAAAGCTATCTGCCACAAGCCAATGGCAAATATTATCATTGGAGATAAGCTAAAGGTCTTTTCTCTAAAATCTGGTACAATACAAGGCTGCCCCCTCTCACCACTCCTATTCAATATAGTACTAGAAGCACTTTCCCTAGCAGTAGGCAAGAAAAAGATATCAAGGGCATCCAGATAGGAAAGGAAGAAGTCAAGCTCCTCACTGCAGATGACATGATACTATATTTAGAAAACCCTAAAAACTCTACCAAAAAGCTTCTAGAAACAATAGATTCATATAGCAAAGTGGCAGGTTAAAAAATTAATACACAAAAGTCAATGATCTTCTTATAATGATGATAATACTAATAATGATAGAGAAGAAATGAACATAAAAAAAACAATCCATTCACATTAGTGCCACACAAACTCAAATATCTTGGGGTCAACTTAACTAAAGAGGTGAAGTCTCTATACAAAGAAAACTAAAAAAGCCTACTTCAAGAAATAAGAGAGGACACAAGGAAATAGAGACACATGCCTTGCTCATGAATTGGCAGGATTGATATTATTAAAATAGCAATACTCCCCAAAGCATTATACAGATTTAATGCAATCCTTTTAAAGATACCCATGACATTCTTCAGAGAAATGAGTCAAACGCTCCTGAAATTTATTTGGAACAATCAATACCCACGAATAGCTTAAGCAATCCTTGGGAAAGTAATATGGGAGGCAATATTTTCCCCAATTTTAAATTATATTACAAAGCAATCATTATTAAAACAGCATGGTCTTGGAATAAAGACAGATCCTCAGATCAGTGGAATAGACTTGAATATTGTTCCCCAGGCATACAATCAAACTAAGCTTTGATAAAAAGGCAAGAAATCCAAAATGGAGCAAGGAAAGCCTCTTCAACAAGTTGTTGGCACAACCAGTTAGCCATTTACAAAAAAGCGAACTCAGACCCCTATCTAACACCATGCACAAAGATCAAATCCAAGTGTATTAAATACATTGATATCATGCGTGAAATCATGAGGTATATTGAACAACATGTAGGTAAACATTCCATGACATTAAGACTAAAGGCATCTTCAAGGAGGAAACAGCACTCTCCAAACAAGTGGAAGCAGAGTTAAACAGATGGGACTATATTAAGCGTAGAAGTTTCTGTACCTCAAAAAGAAATAGTGGCAAGAATACAAAAGCCACACACACAAAGATGGGAAAAACTATCCACCTAATACCCATCAGATAAGGAGCTAATATCCAAAATTTACAGGGTACTGACAGAACTTAACAAGAAAAATACAACTAACCCCATCAAAAAATGAAAAGAGGGAGGCTGGAGAGATAGCATGGTGGTAAGGTGTTTGCTTTACATGCAAAGGACAGTGGTTCAAATCCTGGCATCCCATATGGTTCCCTGAGCCTGCCAGGAGCTATTTCTGAGCATAGAGCCAGGAGTAAACCTTGAACGCTGCCAGGAGTAACCCCCCCCCCAATAAAAGAGGAGAAAAAATGAACAGACACTTCCTCAAATCTTTCCATTTTAGGCAAGAAAACATGTCAGATTTACTTGAAAATCTACATCAAATCAAGAACAGAAATTGTCCTTGTAAAAAGAATATTGCTTATATACTTAATGCAATGTGGTGATTGGTTACTTCAATAAAGACGATTTTAAATGGAGCTCTCTGCCTTTTAAATTGGGTTGAGGCAAGAGGAGAGGCCTGTAATGTGCCCCTGTCAGAATGAATGAAAACAAAGTCACACAGCTCTTTGCTCTGGTGTGGGGAATTGGATGCATGGCTCATGAAGTCACACTGTGGGAGGTAGAGCTGTGCAGCAGGCCTGATGACCTTCTGATTTAGAGACCTTGTAACTGTGATTACTTACACAAAAACAAAGCAGTAATCTCAAATCATGGGTCCTGAATTCTTAAGAAATGGGTCGTTGCTCTTGTAATGATGTTTTTGAGTAGGAATACAAATATCAAATCTTTGTATTTTAGATATTCCCTTTGTTCCATCAATTCACAAAAATAGTTTAACCATTGTTACGGTTTCATTTGTATAAAGTGATGACTCTTTTATTAATTTCTACCTTGATTTGTTTCTGGTAATCTGTCAGACTGGTATTCAAATAATGGTTTATAAAAATGTCTGCTTTCATTGATCGTCTATTTCAAGCAAACTAAAAAGTCACAGAGATTAATAGGATATTCTCTCATACTTTGTACACGTCTAGTTACTATTTTAAAGAAACATTAATAATGTATTGTTAATACTTTTAAAAGAGGCAAGTTTTTTATAAGACCAGAAGAATGGCTAAAAGAAAAGCATTTATATGGGGCCGGAGCAATAGCACAACAATAGAGCATTTGCCTTACAAGTGGCTGACACGAGATGGACTAGGTTCTATTTCTGGCATTCCATATGGCCCCCCGAGCCTGCGAACAGCATTTTCTGAGTGCAGAGCCAGGAGAAAGCCCTGAGAACCACGAGTGTGACCCACAAACAAAACAAAACAAAAAAATGGGCATTTATAAACTAAGTCCTAACTTTTGATTTTTGATTAGACTTGCTATTAAGGAATTTTCCTTCAATTAGATATTTATTTTTCCTTTATTAAGCTTTTTTGGCCTAATAGTAGAAGAAAGGTGGCTTTCCTGTGCTTTCAAAATACCCTTCAAAATATTCAGTCTAAGAAATCAAAGCTCATACATGCCACCAAATGAATATGCAAAGCCTCTGATCATAAATTAGATTTCTGGGAAATGAAATACACTTCTAAGCCAATTTTTTAAAGGCCTACAAATTCTGGAAACTTCAGAAAGTATTTAAATAGATTTAAAAAATATTTGTATTCAATTTCTAAATATGACTAAGAATTCTATAGAGATAGTTTATTAAGTGCTTTTCTGCAGTATGGCTGTTATTTGTTGACAAAAGTTAAGAGGCCACATAATGTAAATGCTGCCAGGTCTTGGCTGGTGCACAATGGGAAGGGAGCTGCTTTCTGCGCTGCATAAGGGAAAAGAAGTGTTTTCCTTCTGTAGAGGCCCAACCTAGGTAGTGGGCATCTGAAAGGTGTTCCATGGAAATGCAGCAGGTAGTAGGGCTTTATGGAAAGGCACAGTCAGAGACCGAGCTTCCTAGATCTGTGCCACACTGCAGTCAGGAGGAACAAGTTGGAGAGTGAATGGATGATGGTGGCATCTCTTGTCTTTCAAAAGATGAAGCTTGTAGGGTTGGGTCGTTCAGGCAGTGAACAGAGGTGTTGGAGTTAGAGGGAGGATCTCATTGGGGCACGTTATTCATTGCCGTGAGAATGGAAGAAATTAAGCTGGAGAAATAATATGTTTCCACTAATTCTGTTTCTGGTGTTTCTGAAGAAGCTAAGTTTGTTGAAAATCTTCTAGATTGTCTGAGGTATTTGGATTAATGGGCAACATTGACAGCTCTGCCGAGTAGACTGGGTTGAAAATGAGTTGAAAATAGACACATCTGTTGATTTTAAGTGCTATCTTTTATTAATACATTGGAGATGAGCTTAAGTTCTGCAAGCCTTGAACATAGACAGCCCTGGTTCAATCCTTAGTGCTGCATCTTATCCCCTGAGTATCTCCAGGAGTGATCCCTGAGCACAAAGCCAGGAAACCACAAACCAGCACGTGCTGTCACCCAAAAGCAAATTAACACAAAAACTGATGCTTACTCATCAGTTACTATGTACCAGGCATACTTTAAATACCTTATAAATACCAACTTAGAATCAGTCTTATAGAAAGGGGTTAATTTTTATTTTTAATAATAATTTTATTGTTTATTTATTTATTTAAGCACCATGCTTATAAAACATGTTCCCAGTTGGGTTTCTCTCTTGGGTAGAGGTGGGTTTTCTTGATGGAATGCTATTACACAACATATCCATAATTCTAACACTATTATTTAACTAAACCCATGCATTTGATTGTATGATTCGTTGTTTTGTTTGAATTTAAAAGTGCCTATTTGCACTAGGGACTAAGATCATTTAAAAATTTATGGCCTGAGATTTGTGAAGCGAAATTATTTTATTTAGAAAATATGAGAGGGCCCAAAAGATAGTACAATTATTCGGGCACTTACTTTGCATGCAGTTAGTCGGCACAGATTCAATCCTCAGTATGCAGCAAGTGACTCCTGAATGCAGTACCAAGAGTCAGCCCTGAGCATCATTGCGTAAGGCCCAAAAACAACAATTTTTTTGTTTGTTTTGGGATCATCTAGTGGCACTCGGGTTACTCCTGGTTCTGCACATTACTCAGAAATTACTGGTTATTCGAAATTACTCCTGGCAAGCACAAGAGATCACATAGGAAGCCGGGGGTCAAACCCAGGTCAGACATATGCAAGGCAAACGGTCTCTCCTGTCTTTGAACTAAAGAATGCAGCTCCAGTCATACAACACTTTTTGTGTGTGGGGGGGGATGGGGGGGTTTGGGTCACACCCAGCTGTACTAAGGGGTTACTCCTGGCTCCATGCTCAGAAATTACTCCTGGCAGGCATGGGGGACCATATGGGATGCCGGGATTCGAACCGATGACCTTCTGCATGAAAGGCAAACGCCTTACCTCCATGCTATCTCTCCGGCCCCCATACAGTACTTTTTATAAAGCATAACAGTGGTCTCAAACTCGAGACCCGCAGGCCGTAACATTTGGTGGCCCTGCCCTAAAGGAATCTTTTTTTGTTTTGTTTTATTTTGTTTTAGTTGTTTGGGTCACACCCCACAATGTTCAAGGCTTACTACTGACTTTGCACTCAAGGATTACCCTGACTTTGCTTCCTGCGGCCCCCAGGTAAATTGAGTTTGAGACTCCTGCATAAGAGAAAGGAATGCACCTTATAAAAGAAAGGATATGCCCCAGATAGAGAAGTAGACAATTCTAAAGTTGAATGTATCTAGCCCAAATTATTAAAATTTAGCTAGATTTCTTTTGGAGTTTATGCTGCCCAGAGCACTCCCATACTTGATGTGGATGTGTATACAGTGCTACAGTCTAACAGTACAATATTGCTCTGTGTTTCTTTAGTAGAGGACTATCTTGTGCTAGGGATCAAACTCAGGGCCTAGTCCATGCTCGCAGTTCTTAGTACAATCTCCTTATCCCCAGTTCATTTTCAAGGGATCACAATTTGGGGTGACGCTTAGGGGAGGGATCACAATTCTATTATTCACAAAAACTTCACTTTTTTACTTTCCCATCAGCAGCATTATTTCCCTTTTCACAGCTGACTCAATTGAGCTGTTTCCCAGATGCCTTGCAGCATCTTTAGTAAGTCAGTTGCTGGTCTGGTCATTTTCTTATCTCCTGTCAGTATGGTACTCCTTTGTATTAGTCTAGTAATAAAAATTAAATTAAATTTTTTTTGTCTTTAGATTTGGAGTGAGTTTGAATAGTCTTGTGAATGAAATGATATCTTCTTTTTTGTTCTTTTGGAGTTACTCTAAAGCAAAGCTTGAGGTCTCCTCTGTTATTACACAATTCTTATCTTCTATAACAATGTTGTTGCAAATAATTGACCAGAACTTTTCCTTTTCTTGAAGGTGTATAAGGGAGAAGAATCCACATTCCATATCTCAGGCCTCCAGTCCAACACAGACTACAGGTTCCGCGTGTGTGCATGTCGTCGCTGTTTAGACACCTCTCAGGAGCTAAATGGAGCTTTCAGCCCTTCCGCAGCATTTGTATTACAGCGAAGTGAGGTCATGCTTTCAGGGGACATGGGGAGCTTAGATGATCCCAAAATGAAGAGCATGATGCCTACTGATGAACAGTTTGCAGCCCTCATTGTGGCTGGCTTTGCGACTTTGTCTATTTTCTTTGCCTTTATATTACAGTACTTCTTAATGAAGTAAACAGATTCAACAAAACTAGAGGTATGAATTTAATGCTACACATTTTAATACACACATTTATTCAGTTACTCTCCTTAAGCCCTTTAGTTGGTTTTTTGTTTTTGTTTTTGTTGAGGTTTTTTTTTTTTTTGATTTATCTATTTCTCATTTTACAGATTTAGCTAGGAAAAAGACTGTCAGTGTTTTGGTGCACCTTTTTGAAATGCAAAACTAGGAAGAGATTAAACTGGATTTTTTTTCATAAAAGTTTTAAAAAGAAAAAAAAGAAGATAGCAAGCCAGATACCAAATGCTAGCTTTGTTACTATGTTTTCTTAAAAAAATTTTTTTTCTGATATGCCTTCATTCTGTTTTCACTGATGTCTTTTGGAAACCTTGGGTTTTCTTTTTATGTTACAGTTTAGTAATTTATATTCACCGGTCTCTGCTTGTCTTGATCATCTGTATCTGTGAACATGAATCACAGTGTGAATAGTGACAGGCTAGGAATTCAGTATTGTCAGAGTATCAGCACACGGCAACTGCCACAGTAACAGCATACAGAAGATGCATTCACTCAGAGAAAGCTGCCCTAAACACCCTCTTGTCTCATCAGTTATTTAGCTGCATTTAGCTCATTCAAATCAAAATTGTACTTTAACCTAAGTTGTTTTAATAATCTGTATTTCTTATGATTTTAACACTATGAGCTGCCTCTCTCTAAGAAATCAAGTAACCAAAATGCACCTATAAAAGTATGGAGCATTATAGATTTTTCCATGTTGATTCATAGCAGTAATTTTAAGAGGGCATTGTGCAATAGTTAGTTGTTTCCTTGTTCAGCTATTTTAAAAGCTGCTTTAACGTGTTTGTCTTTGTATATAACTACTTCTAATCTAATCACTAGAGTTATTATATATTCAGTTACGTTTGGCCAGAATTATATACGACGAGAACTGATGACAGTTTAGTGCCTCTGCCCATTGTCTATGATGTACACTAATTGTGAGCAGTCTTCTGAATGTTAGCTCATTTAGCTCACTATCTTTGAAAGATTTGTGTTTAGACTGCTCTTTGAGGTATCAGTGAAAGGAATGAATTGCAATACCTTAACTTAATGCACACCTGGCTCGTTGAACAGCTGATGACAATTGATAAGAACCCAAGAGAGTCATCTAAATGTGTAGTTCTTTTGTGGGATTTCCCTGGCTATATGTGGAGCAGAAATCTTACTTTGTGATAAGCATGGGGTGTTTGGGGGGGTCAAGGAGCCTAGATTCTCTCGCTGGATCTGTCACTAACTTGCTGCGTGACCTGAACATGTCACTTTACCTCTCTGTGCCTCAGTTTACACACGCATTAAAAAATAAAATGAAATAAAATGGGGATTCTAATGTTTGTAAGTGCTTTGAGATCCTTGATCAACAGGTGCTATTGTAGTGCAAAGTGTTACTCTAGCATGTTTATTTTGAGTCATGAGATAATCAATTTTAACCCAAAGTCATTGGATTATTTATATGAAGTCCATAATGTTCACGTACCTCAGGGACATTTAAGAGTTGGAGGTGCAAATATATTCCAAAAGGGTGCAACAGACACGGTGTATCCCCCTGCTTCTGTTTTTGTATATTTTTGCTACTTGGTTTTTCTTTATCATAATAGCTATTTTATTCTTGGTCTATGTTTAAGATTCATTTCCTGTACTAGCTTATAATATTCCCATACCAAAGTCATGGGGAAACCAACATTATTTTGTTTTTGGTTTATTTATACTATATTCTGCATACAGTACTTTAAATGCCAATTACAGTGCAATCTTTATTTATTGTAAAATTTTTAAAATGTACTTATGTACTAATTTTCCCCTGTAGCATGTTATTTTTGTGTGTATGTTTTAGACCTGTTGTACTTTTAGGTCATTCTTATTCCTTGGCGACATCTGTAGTATTATCAATCTTCTGACATTTTCTTGTGTTCATAAAGTTACACACATCTAGTGCATTAAATGCCAAAAAGACACATTATCAGTGATTTGAGTCGTTTACATATACCCAAAAATTTCATAATCATCTCTTGAAAGAAAATACTAAGATCAATGAATTATTCTGTGTGCCTATATCAATGTAGTAAATATTAGAGAAACGTTCTGTATTTTGTTATTGAGTATAATGATTTAGGCTAGTAGGCTTGCAAACTGTTGGCATCAAGATAAATTTTGCAAAAATGCTGGCCATCCAAAACTGATCCCTCTATTGAAATGTGTTATGGCCCACTCTACCATTGCAAATGCATTTTCTGAAACAATTTCATGCAGGGGGAATGAAGATTTTTTCAGCAATGAAGATTCCACAAAGAACAAAGACCCTGCAAGAGGTGGAAAAAGCTCCTTTCTTTTTAACTGCTTGTGTCAAGAAATTCTTAAAACTGGTTAAAATTTTATAACGAAATAATACTGCAGGCCAATATTGCTTTGGATATTTGATCCTTCCAAGATTTTCCTACTCTCTGTTTAGCCACCAGAAAACTAAAGTGTGCATAACACTAGCGGCTGGCACTTTATTTTCTTATACTCTATTATCTGGTATTCATTGTTAGCCCTTTAGTCCAAAAATTATTACTATGTCTGGCACTGTTTCCTATCACAAGTCTGTATATGTGCTATCAATATATAACTATGTATATTGCCATTACACATGAACAGTAAAGTAAAGTGTTATGTTAACCATATCTCTTTGCCCTTTCACGTTATGTAGGAATGAGTGAGTGGCTTTCTGATGTCAAACTCATCCCTGGCACAAGAAATTCCAGTCATGTGAAGCAAACTGCCCTTTGTCCTCAAAGACATTGTTCAAAAGAAAACTTTTTTAAACAATTTTTTTCATATTATCTGCCTTGTTCTTATCAACTTGAAAAGTTGGCATTTTCTAACTTTGTTTTGTTGGCTACAGTAATTCAGTATTCATGTCAAAATTGAAAAGTGCCCTAATTGAATGTGTTTGAATGTTATCCTTGCACAATTCTTTAAATTGAAAGACAAGATGTTTTACCTCACTGTTGAACATACATTCCAAGCTTTTCAACTTAAGATAAGAAAAACATGTTTTCCTGTATTGTAAATGTTAGACTATTTCATATACATTGTATTAAAACTGCCATATCATCTTTAATGTATAGATTTTGCAAATACTATGCTATATGTAATACCTAACTGTATCTGTAGTGTATATGTAATATATTTATGCCCAATAAATGTTTTAATTCTTTCTGAATTAAAAATTCTTTCTGCCTTACGTAGGGCTTTTCTGCTATGAATGAGATTACTATTGTTGTTATTTACTTTTTAAAAACTTAAACCTTCTCCTAGAAGTTACTAGTTCAAATGCCTTTAGAAGCCGGCCTGACTGACAGTATCCAGTGCTTACTGTGCTATTTAAGGGAACTTTGCGGTCCTCTTCTACCTTTGACCTGCAGGGTTGATGCTGGGCATCACACACCCTGGTCATTCTAAGGAAGCTCGAAATGCAATTTAGTATGAACCAATTAAAATGTAACTATGAGCCATAAAGGATCACTGGCTGACAATTTCATTCCATGTCAGAGTCTGTAAATAATGTATTTTTTTGCTTAACGTTTGGCCTGTATGCCAGAACTCAGGAGCCCAGTTCTACCTCTGTTCACCTAACATGTAGAATAAACAGTAAACTCTCTATGATGAACTCAGTTTATTTCATTCCTCCCTCTTCCAGATCTCTTTCAGCAACAGCAACCATAAAACATGTTGCTATTATGACCCTGGTTTCATCACTAAGTTTAGATATTTTGCTAGGAAAACTATTTTAAGTATTTGGGAAGGGAAAAATATATAGAGTATATGGATTGATTCTTTTAAATATCTGAGCAACTTCAAACACCCTTTCATTTACAACAAATAATAATCATGGGTAAAAAATAACGAATTGAATGCATCAACTTTTGCATTCTTCCAGCACTTCATTGCAAAGAAATGATTGGTTTTAAAGCAACTCTTCAGCCCTGATAAGTTAGCAATCCCAAAATGTTAGGAATCTGAAAAACAGAACTTGCATGTATGGGGGATCATCTTCATTGACATGCAAAACATCCTAAAGTTCCAAAAGTGGACAGAAGTTGTGAGAGGATCCTAAGAAACTGGTAATAGGACTGAGAATGTGAGTTAAGGAATAGAGTTTAGGCTCTGCCTATTCCAGGCTCTATGTTTGATACTCACAGCTACTTGCTTTTCTCCCCAGAACAATTGGAGGGGGTGATGATTTTGAAAACTAATTAAAATACCCATTAGTTTCTTCCCATTAGTGGCCTGAGTCATTTGATCCGGAAAGCCCTACAAAATCATAGAGATAAAGTGGTTTAAACTTTCATGTTACTTTATGAACACCTGCAAAATTTTCCAATCTAGGGCATGTTGAAAGACACAAGAATCTGAAGGATACCAATCTAGAATCACTCTATGATGATGTAAGTTGGTGTGTCCAAGCCAATCATTGAAGCTGGACACAGGATTAGAAGTCAAAAAAATGTTAATTTACACTGCACATGCAGGAAGTCATGCTGAACATAGCAATTAGACCTATATGCTCTGCTTACTGACCATATTAAATGAAAATACCTAGCTAAGATATGTACTGCATATCTTACAGAGCTCATGGTCAGATTAAACATTGCATGAGTTCTTCCTGGACAATGAAAGAATTATTTCTACAGAACACATAGTTCAAAAACGAGAAGTTGGCATTTAAGAAAACTATCCAAGAAAACTTGGAACCCAAGAATAACGTTAGCACACGATAAATACAAACAAGAGTAGAAAGGGCCAAAGAGGGAGAATACAGCTTATAAGGATTTGCCATGCACATAACCATCCAGGTTAGATTACCACAATTGATCTCTAAGCACAGAGCCAGAAGTAATCCCAGAGCATACCTGGTGTACCTTCCCAGATAAAAATTAAAATATCGATAAATCCACAAAAGGCCTTCCACACACAATTTTTTTTGGCTGCTACTTCTCTACCATTCTGGAAATCTACAATGATATCACCTGGAAGAGATAAAATAGTTAAAATAGATAAAAATAGACTGGGAAATGTCCACAGTAGGATATTTCTGATATAGCACATATGAAAAATTGGATGAGCATTGAATATCTGAATATTATATAAGAAAGAGAAAGCAAATGAAGTGATCATAAATCAGGCATTTTTGAAAATCAAAAGCTACAAAGGTACTGAACACAAATGGATGAATTGAGAACCCCTCCCAAGGCACACTGTCTTGGAATTTCAAAACCCAGAAGTAGGGGAAATTTCCCAGAATACAATAGTTATAGTAAAAGAATACAAAATCACAGTAACTTACTTTCCTGTAGCTACACTAGATGCTAAGATGTCTATGAATCAATTTTATCCAGATCGTGAAAGAAAAACAATTTTCCTTTATCTGGCTCTCAGTCAAGAGCAAATTATTAGGAAGATGTTTTCTGAATGAGAAAATCCACAAATTGTCTCTCATGGACTCATTCTGAGGAAGATTCTGCAGGTTATTATAATGTCTTTTTTAATGAAAACACCAAATTGGAAACCTATACAGACACACACCCTTAAACAAATTAACTGGGGAAATAAAAAACAAGACACCTTGCTTTGCGCTCCTTACAAGTGTCAAAGTATTTATTCTCTTTTGAGGATAATGACCACATCTAAAGTTCCTTCTGCTGTTAAAAGTATTTCAAAAGCTAAAGGGAGATCATATATGTTTATGCCAAGAAGTCTCTTTAACTGGCATATAAAAAGCTAAAGGCTTCTTAACTCAGGTGGCTGATTTGGGAGGGAAAGTTCGAATCATAGTGAAATGACTCATAATACTATGGCTGCTATAAACAATTTATTTCTGGGGTTAGAGAGAGTGAGTAATTTCCAAGTAATCATGGAATTTTAAAGACCTAATGAGGGTTCGGAGCTATAGCACAACAGTAGGGCATTTGCCTTGCATGCCAATGACCAGGGACTGACCCGGGTTCAATCCAGGGCATCCCATATGGTCCCCTGAGCCTACCAGGAGTAATTTCTGAACACAGAGCTAAGAGTAACCCCTGAGCACTGCCAGGTGTGACAAAAATAATGATTCATGATTTTTATTGTGGAAATTATGATTAGAGCATTTTCTCTGTATATTACATTTTTTTCAGAAATGTCTGACATAGACATGGATGATGTTTTATTTTCTAAGAGAAGACTATCTTGAACTCATTCCACCAAAATTGAATAAAAGGGTGTGGATTCATAAGATGATGGTAGAACTTTCGAAAGAATCTGTAAATCTGGGGCCCAGGAGATAGCATGGAGGTAAGGCGTTTGCCTTTCATGCAAAAGGTCATCGGTTCGAATCCCGGTGCCCCATATGGTCCCCCATGCCTGCCAGGAGCAATTTCTGAGCATGGAGCCAGGAGTAACCCCTGAGCACTGCCGGGTGTGACCCAAAAAAAAAATCTGTAAATCTGCTTTGCCAAAATAAGTTATTTGATATTTTTTTTCAAAACTCTAGGAATTAAGCCATTGCTTGTAACAATACAAACCATGATATGGGTATATTTTTTGTTTGTTTTGTATTTTAACCGGTATACTCCTCTCCCCAAGCTGTTGAGAACCAGCAGCCCTACAGCCACCAGAGAGATGTTCCCAAGTTTGTAGCATCTCAAGTTATCTTTCACAGAGCCTTGCCATTATTTAACTTGCCTTCACAGCAACCTGGAAATGCACTGAGTACATTGGTTGAAAAATAATATATGTAGTTGCTTGACCCAGCAACTACTTAACAGTTCTACCAAGTTGGGACAAACAAGAGCCAAATTCTGAAGACTGAGAGGTTTACATGATTTTTTTTTATTTTTATTTTTTTTTTTGGTTTTTGGGCCATACCCAGTGACGCTCAGGGGTTACTCCTGGCTATGCGCTCAGAAGTCGCTCCTGGCTTGGGGGACCATATGGGAAACCGGGGGATCGAACCGCGGTCCCTCCTAGGCTAGCGCAGGCAAGGCAGGCACCCTACCTCCAGCGTCACCGCCCGGCCCCGGTTTACACTTAATCTTAGCCAAAAGGCCGAGAAGTGATAGGTTCACATTAGTTTTAAAAACTTGTGTCATCCTTGGATCCTTAGGATTTAGAACACCATAGGGTTCAGGAAAGACCATTAAAAATGCCAGTTTATTACCTCTGACCTTATACAAGCAATAAGTGAAGGCTGAGGCACAGTGCCTGAGCACTGGAATACTTTGACAAAGAGTAGAAACCTCACAGTTTCAAGGCACTTAGATTGCTCCCTTTATGGAATAGAGATCCCAGCATCCAGATACTATCAGGAATGAGACCATGCAAATTGACTCTAACTTAAAGAAGAGGAAGGGCGAATCAAAGATAATTTATTGTTAATTATAATATTTTTACATTTTAGGTGAAATCTAGTGTATATTGGAAAAAGTTTTATGATAAGCAATTCTGAAATAAAATTTCTGAATCAAAAGATAAACATTTCTTAATTTTTTCCCAGAGAAATAAAATATTTTTATCTTCTACAATGATGAGCTATAATAGAAAAGTAAAATATTTTATATACATGAGCTATTGAGTGCTGATGCTTCGTTACTGTGGCTGTGTTTTAACTAAGTGAAAATACATGCCAAATTGCTATAAATGGTATATGGTATAATATCTTTTGAATTATGTAATAAGAGATTAGCTCAGTAATAGATGACATCCATGCATGCATTGTCTATAAATTTATTCCCTGGCACTTAAAAATAAACTAAGAATTTTTTTATAATTTTTATCTTGATAAGAAAATTTTTAAAAAGAATAAGTTTAACAAGAGTACATAGCATATCAACATCTAACAATCAATTGTATGTCTATACACTAACAATGAATCACCAAAAAAAGGAAGTTAAACAATTCCCTTTATTTAGGATTAAGTTTAACCAAAAAAAAAAAAAGTACAAGGCTTGTGCATTAAAAAGAATTAGAACCTTAATTAAGTAAAATCCTTAATGAGGAGCTAGAGAAAAAAGGGCCAGAGGTAGGAACCTGCTTTTCACAAAGCAGATCCTAGTTCAAATTCCTGGCACTACATAAGCTTCCCTGAGCATTGCCAGGTATCATTTTAGAATACAAGTAAGATTATTTTATGTTTGAAGGCAAAGAAAGAAAAAGTTCAATTTTACTTTTACTTTTTGGGTTTTGAGGGAACACCCAGAACTGCTTCTGCAAGTATGGATGTTAAGATAATTTGGTACTGGCATAATGATAAATTTAGATTAATGGAATAGAATTGAGACTTTACACATAGTCATATAACTGTGGTTAATTGGTTTTAACCAGGATTCCAAAACAAGATTTAATAGAGAAAAGGAAGGAATTTAACAAATGGTTCCATGATGGAAAACAAACTTGCCTTCCTATTTTGCACAGTATAAAAAAATAAAATAGAACAAAAACCTAAATGTTAAAGTTAAAATTGGACCAAATGCCAGAACACAAAATGTTATAAAAGTCATCATTTTTAACTATGATATAAACATGCCCCCAAAATTCAACTTTCTCAAAATTGTAAAACATATGCTTCAAATGTACTATCAAGAATGCTCCTTCCAGAAAACAGCCATACCTAAGCCGCCCCCATCAGTGGCACCCCCATCCCATGCAAATAGTGCAGATGGCCCAACTTTACTGCTTCACTTCTAATCTATGCAGAGACTCCAAACTGATGAAAATTCCAGGTACACCACTTTTAGGGTGACAACTTTGGGGTCTTCTCAGAGTGGGAGCTGATAGCCTCCCCTAAACTCCACTTTACTATCAGAAGCTTAGAAGTTCACACTCAGGTCCCTTAGCTATGCATACCACAGTCCAGATTGACAGCTTTACAATTAATCTCAGAAAAGATGCAAACCAACCTGCTGAAATTTAAAAGCCCAGTTCTATAGATCCTGGAGTTCTTGATGTACCAAATTTCAGGATGCTTACAGTAGGAACACAGCAAATTAGAAGCCAATAAGTGCAATAAACAAAAATGAATGCAGGAGGCTTAGCTAGCAACAAACAGTTTAGTAAACTCTCAATGACTTTAATGACCCCCACTGTGAATTATAATAATTGTCACAATTTTTCTTTTACTGGAGTGTTTTTTGATCATTCCATTAGCTATTTTATTGCAACAAGCAATCTAAAATAAACCGATCTATGCCTCCTAAGAGTGCATGCTTGGTGGATGGTGGAAAACATGGGACAAAGCTAGATAGAGGAAAGGCCACATTTGTGGTGGGATTGATGTTGCAATCTTGAGTTCCTGAATCAGCTGCATTATGAAAAAAATTGTAAACCCTGTGTTTAAATGAGTTTTTTAAATCAATGATTTTCAACCTTTTTTTTGAAAAGGCACACTTTTTTCATGAAAAAAAATTATGAGACACACCACCATTAGAAAACATTATAAAAATTTAATTCTGTGCCTATATTGACTATATATACAATAATTCTCTTGAATAGGAATTAATAAACACAAATAAGTTATTTTATACTTACTTTATTATGCAATGATAAAGTATTTTATGATTGTTTATATTTCTGTTCACTTACTCAGTATGAAACCTGGGCCTGTTTGGCTTAACATAAAGCTGAGATTCTGGCAGGAGTCAAAGAAAGACAAATGTAGCTCTTCATCAACAGCTCTGTCTCTCTGTCTCTAGTTTTTATAGCAGTCAGGCTTGAAAAATTCATCTCACACAGATATGTAGTGGAAAATGGGAGCAATGTCAAAATAGCTTTGTTTACCAGAACAGGGAACTCCTTGGCAATATCCAACCAAAAACTGTCCAGAGGTATCAGCAAATCTTAGCTTGAAACCACTATTTTGTCTCAGTTCAGTTAGTTCCTCCTGCTCCTATAAAGTCATGTCCTTTCCACCAACTGATGGTGAGCTATAAGGGTCTCTAACCCAATTAAAGCATTCAGTGGAGACTGAAGCGAAATAAAATGACAACTTCTCCTTGAGAGTTTTTAAATGTTTAACTATTAACTCACACAGTGCAGCAGTGGACACCTCACCATTGCATGGTGAGTGTGAACATTTCAAGATTGCCACTTTCCATGTGTTGATGCCAGCCAGAGTTGCACCTTTGAATGGAATCCGTTTATTTTATCTGTACTTGTAAGCAGGTTTTCATTTCTGTTTTGCATTTGTGTGTTCAGTTCATTCAGATGATGAAAAATACCTTCCAGGTATGCCAGCCTTGCACATCACTCATCACTTGCAAGCAGGTTTGAGCAATCTGGCCTCTCATTTGTAAGAAACACTTTAAATTCCTCCCGCAGCTCATACACACAAATCAAGACCTTGCCACATGACAACCACTGGACCTGTGTATGAAACAGCAAGATTTTATGCTTCTCTCCCATCTCCTCACACAAAGCTGCAAACATGCAACTTTTCACGGGTTGTGATTGTAGAATAACACTCCTGGATGGATGTGGATAATGGTTAGATGAATGGAGGAGCCTTTCTCCTCCAGGTAGGGTCACAGGTCTGCAACCCCCTTCAGTCAGTGGGTTTGAGGGTTCAGGATAGCCTCGAGGAAATGATCCACGGTCAGTCAAGTTTCAGGAGACATCAGCTTTATTCAAGGCCCTAGCCACCTGGGCTAACCTTTTATGCAAACTCCATTAGTAGCCCTGCACTTGAAACTTGTTTCACAACTCTCCATCCTGCCAGCACTCCTCCTGCTGCTTCTCCCTCCATCTCCAGCTCCCACCTTGAATCTCCTCTCAATCCTTGAATCAATTCTTGAATCCCCTTCCTGCTCCTCAGGCAAACCTTTTATTATCCTCCAAAGGCTCCTCCCAGAAATGGGCAGATCTTACCATCAGGTAAGGTTACACAGGAAGAATTGGGGATGGGGTAATATCTGCCCCTTTCTTAAAATAAACAAAAGAGCATGGGTTATCCTTTGTTTTCCTGGCTTCTGCCTTTAGCCAAAGGCGAGAGCCTTAATATTCTCATAGCAACAAAGTTTAAAGTGTAAAATTAAAATATCAGCCTTTGCCATAAACATAACATCTCTGCAAAATATACCTGTAAATTTAAAAAAAATGTTTTATGTTTATTTACCAAGCACTATCCTGGAACTCCCCTTGTTCCTATTCTTCTTAATGCTATTTAACCAAGCGTTTTTTTTTTCTTCCTGGAACTGCCTTGTTCCTATTAACCTTTCCCTAAACAAAATTACAAGAACATTTATACAGAAAATACATCTTGAAAACAGGCTAATATACATTAAAATACACAATAAAACATTATGCAATTGGAAACATTAATTATGGGAAACTATAAAGTACCTTTAAATTAGCAAGAAAATGACTTAGATCAAGAGATACACCTGAAACAAAGATGCCGGTGGCTTTAAATTGAATTTTTCAGTTGGGGCTTCGCTGTTTTCTCCCAATTTTTTAAATCCCATCACCAACACCAAGTTGTCCAAAAGTGAAAAGTCTGTGGAATCTCCCATTTTATCCCATCACCCAATTATCCAGATGCTGGGCTTCTCCCAGACTGCTCACCATGTGGCTTCACTTCCAAGGAATCCCGACCCGCAGACGGGTCCAGGTGGGAGCCTCGAGTGCTGTTCCACTTGCTGGTTCAGATCTTCCCCGCAGCTGCAGTTGTCAGGGTGCTCAGCCTGGCATCTCAGCCGCTGCTTGTTGCCTGCCTCCCTCTCACCTCACCTCTCACCTCCCTCTCACCTCACAGGCCACAGGATGGAACTGACGCAGCTCACATCAGGTAGGAGGGAGCAGTCTGGTATTTCTCGCTGAGAAAGTGATCCACCGCCCACTGCTGCTTCTGCTGCCAATGCTCGGGCAGCCACTGAGGGTGCACCTGGGTATTCAAAGGTCAAGGTCCGAGCTGAGAGTCTGAAATTTTTTTGTTTGTTTTTGGGTCACACCCAGCAAGCACTCAGGGGCTACTCCTGGCTCTATGCTCAGAAATCTCCCCAGGCAGGCTCAGGGGACCATATGGGATGCCAGAATTCAAACCACGTTCTTCTGCATGCAAGGCAAATGCTTTGCCGCTGTGCTATCTCTCCAGTCCCCCAATTTTTTGGTTGTTTGTTTTCGGGTCACACCTGACTGTGTTCAGGGATGACTCCTGACTACACTCAGAAATCGCTCCTGGCAGGCTTGGGGACCATATGGGATGCCAGGATTTGAACCACTGTCCTTCTGCATGCAAGGCAAACGCCCTAACTCCATGCTATCCCTCGGCCCAAGAGTTGAAAAAAAATTTTTTTTTGGTTTTTGGGCCACACCCAGCTGCGCTCAGGGGTTACTCCTGGCTATGCGCTCAGAAGTCGCTCCTGGCTTGGGGGACCATATGGGAAATCGGGGATCGAACTGCGGTCCGTCCTAGGCTAGCGCAGGAAAGGCAGGTACCTAACCTCCAGCACCACCACCCGGCCCCAAGAGTTGAAATTTTTAAAGCAGAATCTTTGTCCGGGTCGAGGTCATCGTCCAGAAAATCAGTCTACTATCAAGAAAGTCTTCTTTCTCGTCCTTTTCCAATCAGGGCTCTCCATCAATCTCTGAGGAGGTCGAGATTCTTGGAAAAAGGCTTTTATGCGGAAAAACTACAGTCCTGGGCCTCAGATGGGGGTGATCCAAGCTTTCACCTTCTCTCCTTCACTGGCCCTTTCCCCAGAAGGGGACTCGGCCATTTTTTTTTAATCAAACGCCATGTGGCCCAATATTTTGGGCTTACTCCAGTCGAAAAGAGCCAAAATCAAACACAAGAATAGGAATCTCACCTTGCTGTCTTCTTGGTCCAGGGTTCAAATCAATGTTCAGGTGCCAAAATGTTGTATTAAAAAGTCCTGGCTGGAAGAGAATTCTTTTTCGAATTACCCCAATATTTACTGTGCCTGTGCAGGAGGGGAAAAAAGGGCAAAAAGCACAAAACAATATTTTTTATTTATCTATGTAGCTTTTGTCAATTTCTTTGTTTTGGTGAGGTTATTGAAGTTGTCTCCATTTATATTTATTTTATTCTTTTCTTTTCTTTCTTTATGTGCTCTGCCATGTTTTTTTTTTATCTCAAGACCATGGCTTTTATGTGGTGCTTATCTTTATAGTTGTAGTGCTCATTGTATATTTTATTTGACACTTTTTTTGTACTGTTGGGGTGTCTCACCTCTTTTTCCCCTTTGTCTCTCAAACCGATGATGAGAGTCTCTAGAAGGAATCCACCCATTTTCGACATATTTGATTTTTAGCCCAGTTTATTACTTTTCTCTTCTTCAAACAAAACCACATAACTTGAACTATCTAGTCCTGCCACCCAGTAAGAGGAGGAAATAAGGTAGGTACCAAGACCAAACAGGTGTAAGACCACTAAGTAGTAAGCTAGGCACAGAGGGGACCACGTATTTTAGCAGCCCCGGGGGTGAGGGAAGAGAATATGAGAGGTAAGACGGGAACGAAGGTGTAGGGAGGACAAATCGGTAATGGAATCCCCCTGATTTTATGTTGATATGTACCTAAAATATTATTGTCAACAATATTTAAGTCACTATGATCAAAATAAAAATTATATTTTAAAAAAAGCCCTGTATGGGGCTGGATGGTGGTGAGGTTGATGAAGGGGCCTTTCTCCTACAGCTCGGTCATGCACCTGCAACTCCCTCCAGCCGGCAGATCTGAGGGTTCAGGGTAGCAACAAGGTAAAGACTCACAGCAATAAGGTTTCGGGAGACATGAAGCTTTATTCAGGGGTCTAACCAATTGGTGTGGCTTCTATCATAATCTTTTACGCTGGATCCATAATCATTTCTGCATTTAAACTTGTCTCATAACTCTTCATCCTACTAGAACTCCAGCTGCTTCTTCCTCCATCTCTTTCTCCCACCTGGAATTCCCTCTCAATCCTTGAATCAACTCTTGAATCCCGTTCCTGCCCCCACAGGCAAACCTTTTGTTACCTTCCAAAGACCCTTCCCTTACCATCAGGTAAGGTTACACAGGAAGAATGGGGGGTCGGGGGTAATAGTGATTTTACAAAGTTTACCATGCGCACAACATCATCCAATACAAGAGCTAGGTCTGCTAGTAAAGTCTTGGCTACAAGGGCCTCAAGGTGTAAAAAACAATGTGTAACAATCACATCTGGATTTCTTTCCTTCACTCTGCTTACAAAGCCTTTGGTGTGCCCAAATGGCTGCAGCTCCTTCTGTGCAGACACTTCTGCAGTTTTCCCAATTAAGTCCTTGTTCAAGGTATTCTGATGTGACCCCCAAAATTTCTTCTCTTGTACTTTTTTCTAGCAATGCCTTGCAAAAAAAAGTTTTCTCTAATTGAATCACCATCCACAAAATGCACATTGGCCAAGAGTTGAGTATATTCACTGATACCAGTAGACTTATCAAGCTGCAATGCAAATTTCTCATTGATACGATCTTTTCCAAAACCACACTTTCAATGTCTACAGACATATCTTTAATACGTCTGGAAATTGTGTTGTCTGAGAGAGACTTTGGCTAATTCCTTAGCTGCTTCAGGTCTGAGCATCTCCTCTACAATAGCTTTGTAGTCGGGAAGTATTAATCTCTCTGCCACAGTGTGTGACTTTTTTGACTTGGCTATAAGTTCAACAACTTGATAGCTAGCTTTAAGAGCTCTTTAATTTACCTATGTGGTTTTTCTCATGAAAGTTGCCTGTTTCTCCGTGTTTTCACGCAGGTGAACGAAAAAGCCTGCATTCTTGCATTGAAGCGAAGGGTGTTTTACTTGGAGAAGGCATTTAAGTTTACTTGGAATCATAGCACTGTTAGATAGCTTTTCACCACACACCACACACAAGAGTTGGTTTCTTTGCATCTCCAGTGAAAGTAAATCAAATGAATTATGGCTTTCACTATATTGCCTTGTGCCAGGGAATTCATTTGAGCTAATTGTCTTTGCTTTTTTTTTTTTTGATTCCCACTCATACTTGGGCTCTCAACTGACTCCAAATTTTGTTCAGAGTCCAGTTCTTTCCTTTTCAAAAACTTGTTCATCACTGCACTATTTGCTCCTGTCTCACTGCCACTTAGTACTTACAGTGCTTGTCTCCCCCTGATAGCCACTGCCCGTCACACTCAGCACTTTTCTGCACATGTCTCCATTCAGATCCATCAGTCAGTGCTCTTATGCTCATTTCTCCTCCATATCCATCACTCAGTGCTCTTCTGTGCTGTGTCCACGATAATCCTCCAGAGTCCAGACCTATTGACGCTCTTCTGTGCATTGGCGATCTACTGAGATGTCTCCTCCTGTCAGTGTAACAGTGACACCAGAGCCATATATAGTCCTTAACATGTGCTTCAGCTCACAAATAGACTAATCATTAGATTCACATGTTATGTTGAAAAACACTGTTTTAAATCATGGTTGTTTTCAAATATGTTTCCTCAACCATTTTGTAAATATATATGTATGTATGTATATGAATCCCCTTTATTGTGTCCCTAAATTATTTACATCAAATACTATTGTAAATACAGAGAGAAGAGTTAGAAAGAGAAATCCCTAATTGTGTGGTTTTACATTCTAATACAAGTTAACAGTTCACTGTGATAAATTCAGTGAAAGTGCAATAATTAGGATATTAGTACTTACACAGCCTAAACCCCCTCATTAGAGTTGGAACATATTGTCAGCAGTGGAGTTATTCCTGAAGATATTCTTTTAATGATTTACACCCTTACTCTCAAACAATAATAGTGTTCTTCATACTACCAAAATAACTTTCAATAAAAGATATAAAACAAAATTATGCATTTTCATGAAACTATGAAAAATAGTATTTCAAAGTATATGCTTACCATCAGTACACAGTTATAAAAAAATAACAACACTTCACTTTGCACTTTCAATTTGCTGTTCCTGTTGTGTTTTGGCATCTCCATTTTCTGCAGGATTATTCCATCCTGGTTAGTTTTAGCTTTTTTCTTTTCCCTTTGAGTAATTCTTCTCCCTTCTTTTAGGTTTTGGCTCTGGTTTTTTTGAGGAGCAGGTTTAGTTGCTCACTTGGCCAAATCTAAAATAAAAATCTTCAAGGGATATAGTTAGAGATATTCTGGGCCACATAAATGCATGCTTTAAGCATACATTCCAACCACGAGCTGATTTTAGGGAAGATGGACATTGCACTCTTATTTCTCAGGCAGGATACAGGGATTACGGGATTTTTCTGTTTCTGCCTCAACCTTTACATATTTTTTCTCATTGGATCTTTGAATGTAGCACCTTGGATTGGCAGAGAAAATGATGGTCACACCTTCCACGTGTCTCTTTTTTTCTTCAGATAAAAAGTGAATAAGAATAAACTTTCTTTCCCTTTTGTTTTCCAGAGCTCCTTCAGGAAGCAGCTTGGATTGTCAACAGGTTAATAGGATTATATGATAACATGGGGAACTCTTCTAAAACCTTTTCTCATTACATGAATGTGTGTATGAATTATTTTACAGACTGCAGACCCAAAACTTGCCAGTGTTCCGGGGTTGGAGCTTGAGAGTTTTATTCAATAACCTGGTAAATATTTTTGGTCACAACTTAATCTTGGCTTTTTCTCTTTTTGAATCCCTTTCAGCCTTTATCTTGGGCATGGATGGTGGTGACAGCAGTAGGACAGAGATGCTGAAAATGCAGATAAAGCAGTGCTCAGGCTTTGGCAGGGCCAAGTGTCTCTTCATCACACCCAGTGTGTTTCTGACTGTTCAGACATACAGTTTTTTGTTTTGTTTTGTTTTGTTTTGTTTTGTTTTGTTTTGTTTAGGGGTAATACCCAGGACACTCAGGGGTTACTCTTGGCTATGAGCTCAGAAATTGCTCCTGGCTTGGGAAACCATATGGGACATCTGTGATAGAATCATGGTCTGTCTTAGGTTAGTCACATGCAAGGCAAACGCCCTACCACTAAGCCATGACTCTGGCCCCTTTAGACATACAGTTTTTGAAAACAATTGCTCATTTTGATAGTCTACAATTTTGTGGATTTTCAATATTTTTCTCCTTTCCTCTACATGTTCAAGTGTCACCACCTTCCCAATAAACTTTAAAATCTCTTTCATATGTAGTATAAAAAAAGTACAGCACAGGAACAGCAAATGGTCATGGATATTGGAATTGGAAATTTTGTCTATATAAGTGAGTTTGTAGAGAGGAGGGATAGAAGTTCCAGCCCACTACATGAAGCTCACCACAGAGTGGTGAGTGCAGTTAGAGAAATAACTATATTGAGAACTATCATAACAATGTGAATGAATGAGGGAAGTAGAAAGCCTGTCTAGAGCACAGGCGGGGTTGGGGTGGGGAGGAGAGAGATTTGAGATTGGTGATGATTCCCATTAGTGATGGGAATGTTTCACTGGTACTGGAGGGTGTTCTTTACTTGACTGAAACCCAACCACAATCATGTTTGTAATCAAGGTGTTTAAATAAAGATATTTAAGAAAAAAGAAATGAGTTTGTATGAGAAAGGGGTTTGGGTACAGTGATAGAGAAGCAGGCCCGCTAGTTATAGGTGTGGAATGATGTATGCATTAAAAGTATCATTTACGGGGCTGGTGAGGTGGTGCTAGAGGAAAGGTGTCTGCCTTGCAAGCCCTAGCCAAGAAGGACTGTGGTTCGATCTCCCGGCGTACCATATGGTTCCCCAAGCCAGGGGCAATTTCTGAGTGCTTAACCAGGAGTAATCTCTGAGCATCAAACGGGTGTGGCCCAAAAACAAAACAAAACAAAAAAAAGTATAATTTACATTATTGTAAATCTCAGTATCACAATAAAGTCTTTTTTAAAAGAAATATGAAAAATAATAGTATTTCAAAGCCCTTAGGCTCCTGTATAAGCAAATCTTGTTTAAATAAAGTCTTTTTTTATTTAAAAATATTTTACCAGCCCTGGTATATAGATATATAAATTAGGTATATGAATCAAACATTTGTAGATGAAAAATCATAAAGAATTTTTAAGTTGTTGGGGCTGGGCGGTGACACTGGAGATAAGGTGCCTGCGCTAACCTAGGACGGACTGCGGTTGGATCCCCCGGTTCCCCATATGGTCCCCGGTGCCTGCCAGGAGTGACTTCTGAGCGAATAGCCAGGAGTAACCCCTGAGCATCACCGGGTGTGGCCCAAAAACCAAAAAAAAAAAAAAAAGTTGTTAAGTTATGTGATGTATAGGGTCTAAATGCTGTTTAACATGTTGATACATGTGATTTTTATTGAATAAGTCAGATGCGAGTCAATAATAATATACTCAGAATGTTAATATGTTAGCTCTAGTGGTTTGAGTAGATAGAATAGAGCTTAAATGCCAGAGTGGTGGTGCAAGTGGTAAGGCTGTCTTGCGTGATAGCCTAAGACGGATCACTGTTCAATCCCCTGACGTCCCATATGGTCCACAACCCAGGAGCGATTTCTGAATGCATAGTCAAAAGTAACCCCTGAGTGTCACCAGGTGTGGCCAAAAAAAACAAAAACAAAAAAGAATAGAGCTTAAATATTAAATATTCGCCTTGCATACAGCTGACCTAGATTCCTGGCACCTTATATGTTCCCTCAAGTTCCACTGGAGTTATTATCCCTGAGTACAAAGTCAGGACTAAGCCCTTAGCATAGATGAGTGTGTCCCAGAAGCCAAAATAAAATAAAAATCTTCAAAGGATATATTTAGAGATATTCTGGGCCACATAATTGCATGCTTTAAGCATACATTCCAACCACTAGCTGATTTTCGGGAAGGTGGGACATTGCACTCTTATTTCTCAGAGAGGATGCAGCCTCAAACCTTAGTTAACCCAATGGAGTAGCTAGTTGACAATTTTTTCAGCAACTCAAATAAATCTGTTTGATAAGGAAAACCGCCCAAAAAAGCAGATGTATCATTCATTGCCACTTGGTAGAAAAAAATCCAATATATCACTTCCTAGTAATTGAAAATCGAAAAGTCTACCACTAAGACCCACTAAACTCAAACAGCAATGGGAATACTAAGAAGCTCAACTGCAGTCACAGGTAGGAGAAAAGTCTGGCAAATCTCAAGCTCATCAAAGCACTTAAATCTGGTCAACACTCAATGCACTAACTGAAAAATATGCACTGGCCAGTGATATTAAAAAAAATCAATAGATAAAATATTCAACCAACTTAAAGAACTTTTTCAGAGGGTGAAAGAATCCTACAAACAAATCGAAGAAGCTAAAAGAAATAGGCTTGCAAGCCATAGTAGCAGAATCTCACAGCAGAGAGAGCCTTATGCATGAACTTACAAATTGCAAACCAGCATTGATAAGGAAGAAGACTGATAAAAGAAAACTTAGAGAGCGTCATATCTCTATGGTTTGATCTCAGCTTTTCCACCTTTAGTTCTGTGATTGTTCATGCCTCCTTTCATAGTATTCAAGTCTGATATGCCCTCTCATTTATAAACAGAAAACTATAGGACTTGGACTTCAAGTTACTGCTTTGTAAGGAAATTAAACAAGGTAAAGAGGGGTAGATGTGGAGTGCCAAAGCTGCCCGGGATGTCTTTTCTGATAACAGAGTAGATGAAAAGAGTAACAAATAGAAGGACCCATTCACATGACTTAATGAAGAAAAGAGTATTTCTGTATGGTAAGGCAAATAATATAAACACTCAACAGAGTAGATCAAGTACATTGCAATCAATACATTGTCTATGCCAAACTTAAGAAAGGTAATCTCTGTGCTCGCTTTCGCAGCACATATACTAAAATTGGAATGATACAGAGATTAGTATGACCCCTGCACAAGGATGACATGCAAATTCGTGAAGCATTCCATATTTAAAAAAAAAAGAAAGGTAATCACTATTAATTTTTAGTGGTATGGAGTGGCTTCCTTTAAAAACAAACAACTCTGTAGTTTATTTTAGTGATGAGAGTGAAATAGAGGAGAGAAAACTTGCCTATCTTTAGACAAGTAATACAATGAACATACAAATAAATATATTGAAAGATGGCACAGTGTTCACAAAGGTAGTTTTTCAAATGGTACAATTATAGTAAATTGAAATTTTCAAATACAAACATAAATATGATCATGTGGGGTTTTTTGGTCTTCCTGAAATTTAAATCTTGTGAAATCAAAACTGTTACTTTGTTCACTTTATATTATCTAACTACATCATAGATGCTCCGAAATAAAAGAATAAAAAATGAAGAAAATTCACAGTCTATACAAGGAATAAATGACATTTCATATTTCTGAGAACTCAGGGAGAATGAAGGGTAGGTAAAGAAAGCTAAGTATATCTGAATAGGTAGAGTCTTGATTTGCAACATAAATTTGTGAATTTAGACCAGAGCAATAGTACAAAATGTGGGCATTTTCCTTGCACAGAGTTGACCCAGGTTTGATACACATGTGGTCCCACAAAAACAGAGGCAGGTGTGATCCTTAACATAGAGCCAGGAGTAATCCCAAAACTGCCAAAACAAACAAATTATAAATAAAAAAAAACAGACTTCATCCTTCAAGGAAATAAGTATCTCATTGAAGCAGAGGAGTAGATGAATGGTGATTGTGTGATCTGGTACTACCTACAACCTGAAGGATACCGTACATCTCTGTCTTTTACTACAAAATAGGGGAGGGGAGAAGAGGAAGGCAGAAAAGGAGAGAGGAGAAGGGGAAAACTTGACTCCCAGGATCAAACATTTACAACTTCTCTTGTAGGGTTTCAAATGGGTGGAAAATTTCGAGGCACTAAAACTTTAGGGCTTGACATTCATTTGTTGGTTGATGGAGGTCAAAATCAAAATGAAAATGCTTCTGTTATCCATTCCAATCTGTGCACCATCTGCTCCTCAAATTTCTACAGTGACTGTCTTGGTAGGGCCAGTCAAGATTGTAAAGAATCATTGATGCCCACATAAAGTTGTATCCTGTAGGTCAAATCATAAAAATTTATCTTCATCAATGACATTGCAATATTTAAAATATATTAAAAATTAAAATACTATGTAGGCAAGTTTAGGTCACTGACTTACTTTAATCTACAAACCCTTGATCATCCCATATCTGAAAAAAAATATATAGCACTTTGTTTCAGCAAGTTTTCTCCTTTGAGAGGTATTTACTTTTATATTTATAGGTAGACAAACATATATATATAGAGAGAGGTAGGTAGGTAGGTAGGTAGATAGATAGACAGACAGACAGACAGACAGACAGACAGACAGACATAGACAGATATAGAACTATTATATACATACATATATGGGGCCACTCTAGGTAGTGTTCGAGGTTTATTCCCAACTTTGTTGTCAGGGGAGCGTATGAGGTGCTAGGAATTGAACGCAGGTCTGCTATGTGCAAGGCAAGCACCCTAGCCACTGCACTAGCTCTTTGAACCTGTGTTTAAATATACTTAATGTTTCAGCCCAACTCCAAAAGTAAACTGAAAGGTCATTTTGAATTACACATATTATTCCCACTCCAAAACCTCCCCTGGCTCTACCCTCCTCTTGGAATCATGATCAAAGAGCCTGGCTTGAAGGCCTTAGAGGTCTTGCCTATTTTAACAGTATCTACCCTGGTCACTCTTCCTTATTTACTACAGTCCTTGACTTTTACTTTCCTAAGTGTGCCCCACTCCTTTCCATTCAGAACTTCCCCCACTATTATATATGTTGCTTTCAAGGAGAGTCCAATTCCACAATGGACTCTCCTCTAAAGCAACTGAATCATCAATTATCCCTCATATTATGATACAAATGTCATTATCTTAGAGCTGCCTTTCTAGATACCAAGCCCCAACCCTAGATCTCATGGCATCATATAGCACTTCTCCACCATCACTCACAGCTCAGTTGCAATTAAGCCATATTGGTTCAATGTTTGTCTCTATTAAATAAAGTCAACCTCTCATATTGCTAGTCTGAGCAGTATTAGCTGAACTTTCTTTACTGTTATTATTGTGGCTCTAAAGGGAAGCAAGAGGGAGATACACACACACACACACACACACACACACACACACACACACACACACATATATATATATATATATATATATATATATATAGAGAGAGAGAGAGAGAGAGAGAGAGAGAGAGAGAAGACAACATGGAGGGACTGTGGGGTTATTTCAGTCCTTGTTACTCCAGGGACGAAACATCATCGATTTGAAGTGATTTGAATTACAGAAGAGGATTCCTTAGATTTTAGAAGCTCAGGGTTTGGAAATTCAAAAGAAAGATCCCTAGGTAATGGAGTACCTACCCCTCTCTACCTTGTTTAATTTCCTTACAAAGCAGTAACTTGAAGTCCAAGTCCTATAGTTCTCTGTTGATGAATAATAGGGTAGGTTAGACTTGAATAGTACAAAGGAAGGCATGTACAATCACATGAACTCTCTTTTAATAAGTGCACTTATTCTATCATGAAGACTTCACTAACAATTCATAATGGATGTCTAGAAATTCAATAGAGATATGTTGGAGGAACTTAATTCATTTTTGGTAGAAATTAAATAAAGACTATGATAAAAGTCCTGAGAAAGCTAAAATAAATACGGAAGAAGTCAGCAAAAAACAAACAAACAAACAAAAAAAAACAAGGGAAGGAGAAAGAGTGATGAATAATTAGGAAGTGGTAGAATCATAAAGGAAGATCACTAGTGGAGGAGGAGGATTTATTCTGGAGTTTGAGAGTAGGTTTCTGCTCTCACAAAAGCTTGGGGAGAAGCAAACCTGGAGTAGCTTTAGGGTATAGCTCTTCCCTGTGATGGCAATGACTAAGAGTTCTCAAAAATATTATTTTAAAAATAGGCTTCTGTCTCTAATTCCAGAGGTCTGACTGAGACAACTGCAGTTGAGCATAACTTCTAGAAACATAATGAAAAATTATCCTAGGTTTAGTCTTAGGATCTGTACAAAAACCAAGACCACTAAATACAGAGACTTATTAAAACAACAGTGATGTAACAAAACCATAAAGAAAGACTCTCCTAGGCTTCATCCTAGGACCTTGTGCAAATACAAGATCTCTAATTACAGAGACCTGATTTTATCATCCATGACTGAACAGAAAGTTTTCTGGCACCATAAAAAGACGTAGGGGAGTTAAAAAGAGTACGTACAGAGCCTTTAGTTATTCCCATGACAGTATGCTTCAAGGGCGGAGAAACCCTATATCTCTTAGGTTAAGGGAATTCCCTTTCTAATTTCTCAAATATGTACTGTGCCTATGCAAAAAAAGAAAAAAAAAGAACAATTTTTCTTTTATTTTGGGCTTGTGGTTATTGTTTGGTTTTTTTTTGTTTTGTTTTGTTTTGTTTGGTTTGGTTTTTGGGTCACACCCGGCAGTGCTCAGGGGTTACTCCTGGCTCCATGCTCAGAAATTGCTCCTGGCAGGCACGGGGGACCATATGGGGCACTGGGATTCGAACCGATGACCTTTTGCATGAAAGGCAAACACCTTACCTCCATGCTATCTCCCGGGCCCCTATTGTTTGGTTGTTATCTGTATTGCTGTGGTGTTTTTCAGGGTTTTTAATTTTTTTGTCATTGTAGTTTTTTGTTTGTTTTCTTTTTTGTCTGGATTTTTTTGTCCTTTTTTGGTCTTTTGTTGTTTTTCTTCTTTTGTCCCTTTCTTCTCTTAAATTGATATCTATAACATCTAGGTGTACTTCCCCTGGTTTTTTGTTTGTGTTCTACTTTTTTTTGTGGTTTCTTTTTTCCCCTCTAAAGAGAACCACATAATTTGAATCATCTTGTTCTGCCTCATAAATTGAGGGGAAAAATGAATGGTACCAAGACCACACAGGTGTATGAACATTGAGTAGAAATTTAAAAAATGATCAGACTTACACACCAAATCCAAAACCAATGACAACAGAATCAATACCCAATCTACAATAGAGGGGATCTCTTATACTAGCAGTCAGGGGGGCAAAAGAGAGGGATTTGGGGCATGCTGGGAACAGGGTGGAGGGAGGACAACACTGGTGGTGGGAATGCCTTTGATTCAATGTCACCATGTGCCTAAAATATCACTGTGAAAGATTTGTAATTAACTTCTGTCACAATAAAAATTATTTTAAAAAATCAGCTTCTATTTCCTTTTATTCTAAATTGTTGAATTAAAATTTTTTTTTATTTTTATTAAGGCATCATGCTCTACAAAGTTATTTATATATGTCTTTTGGACATACTATATTCCAGCATCACCAGTGTCTTCCTCCCTCCACTAGGGTTCCCAGGTTCACTCCCACTTTTCTCATCCCCATCCTCAACTTGAAAGGTACATTTTTAATTTTGGATGTTGAAGCTGTATTTTTAATGAGATTTAATAGAAGAGCAGCACATTAGTTCCAAGTGTACAGCATTATGTGATATTGTGTATATTCACTCCATTGTCTAATTAATAACCTTCACACCAAAAAGTTACATTTTTCTCTTACTGATTTTTTTTAAAACTCCCCCATTGTTTATTGAATTTTTAAGATTGATACATATAATACTATATTTTTATTTACAGTATTTTACCTGTAGTATATTTTAAAATAACTGTAGTCATTGTGATATACATTATCTCTCTTGATTATTTTTAAACTGGAACTAATATCTTTTTTTTATTTTGTGGTTTTTGGGTCACACCCGGCAGTACTCAGGGTCTACTCCTGGCTCCATGCTCAGAAATTGCTCCTGGCAGGCACAGGGGACCATATGGGGCACCAGGATTCGAACCAATGACCTTTTGCATGAAAGGCAAATGCCTTACTCCATGCTATCTCCCGGGCCCCAAACTGGAACTAATATCTTTTGACCCACTTCTACCTAATCTCCCACCCTTGCCTCTGGAAACTATTACCCTTCTCTCTATAACTATGGACTTGGATTCTGATTTATCCTGTTTTAGATTCCATACAATAAGTTAGGTGATTTCATCTAATGCACCGCACATATACACTAACATATACACACATTTACTTAGTCTTCCCCTGGTCCATATTTTCTCTATCATCACTTCACATCTGAAGCTCTTTAAGATCTAGAGAGACATAGAAATAGATAGAGGAAGAAACTGATAAACAGGGTCACAAACCACTGAAATCACCTTAAAGTTAACCTTATAAGCAGATCTTCTTCTGGGCTCTGAAAGCTAAATAAAAATATTTGCACAATAATATAGTGTTGGAGGAGAGCTTTGGGGGAAAATATCATTTGTTCTTCCTTTATTGGCACTTCCTGGTGGTAAACATCATTCTTTCATATTGGAAAAGTTTGAATTAATAGTTAATAAAAACTATTGCTTTTCAGCTACAATGTTAATATTTTAGATTCAAAAATGCCCCCAAGACTATATCAATATTTTAAGAAAGCATCAATAGATCACAAAGCTATTATGCTTTTTTTTTAAAAAAAATTTATTTAAGCACAATGGTTACAGAAATGTTTATAGTTAGGTTTCAGTCATCGAATATACACCACCCTAACTTTCCTGCCATCAATGTCCCCATTTTTTCCCTTACTTCCTACCTATCTTTTTTTTTTAACATTTTTTTATTTTGATCACAGTGGCTTACAAATCATTCACATTAGTATTTAGGTACATATTAACATTGAATCAGGGGAATACCCACCACCAGGTTTGCCCTCCCACCATCCCCATTCCCTTTCTGCATCCCATATCCTCCACCATAACTCCCAGGCTGCTAGAGTCCCCTCTTTGACTAGCTTACTATCGGTGATCATACATCTGTTTGGTCCTCGTACCCTCCCTTGATTCTCCCTCCATTTGAGAGGCTGAGCTAGATAAATGTGGTTTTGTTTGAGAGAAAGAAAAGCCATAGAGTGGGGTAAAGATTAAGCAAAAAAAAAAAAAAAA
>PVKC010004565.1:0-17987 GCA_004027635.1 Crocidura indochinensis
TGGATTCAGGAATTCTACAAACCAAGTCAAGGTGCTACATTTAAAGATGTTTCCAAACAATTAGTAACAATGCTTATATTGAGAAACAAGATCAGATTACTCCCATAATCCTATTAATCCCATATCTCCCCCTACTTGCCTTTATAGGAAAAAAATGTAGAAATAAGAGGTAAAATAAGGGGCCCAGGAGATAGTATGGAGGTAAGGCGTTTGCCTTTCATGCAAAAGGTCATCGGTTCGAATCTTGGTGCCCCATATGGTCCCCCGTGCCTGCCAGGAGCAATTTCTGAGCATGGAGCCAGGAGTAACCCCTGAGCACTGCCGGGTGTGACCCCCCCAAAAAAAAGAGGTAAAATAAGGTAATACATAAGGAAAGTGAGCCTCCCAAGGGAAGGATGGATGTCTCTAAAAGTTAAAGGGGATGGCATAATTTTGCACAGGCACAGCAAAAGTTGGAAAATTTTGAAGAAAAATCTTTTTCCTAAAACAGGGTGTTTCTACCCATGAAGCTTCTGACATAAGACCAACCATAGGCTCCAGGTACATTAATTTGTCTAATTTCAAAGTCTTTCTTCAAAGACCCAGGACGGGTCTTTTTTACTGTCAGATTTCAGTACTTAAAGATATTGATCTTAGCACTTATCCTATGTTGAGATCAACAGCAACCTACGACCCAATGACCTATGACCTCTGAGGGACTTGAGAAACCCCAATTATGGTTTGTGCTTTGACCCTCTGGTGCCTAATCACCGTCATGGTTTCCTTGAAAACTGGATTGAGTGAGCAGTGCCCTTCACGGGAACATCGGTGTACATGGCGCCTGTTCTGAATATGGCAGAGACCACTTCAAGTGGGACAAAAGCAGACAGTGAAGGGGAGAGAGCTAAGACTTTGAACAGCATCCCAAAGGTCAAGGTTCATGGCCTTTCTTCTACCAAAGGTGCTTTGTGCGAGGACCTCAGCCCCACAAGCCTACGGCAGTTTATCAAGGTCACTGATGGAGCAGAAGTCAAAGAGGAAGCTCCATTGGAGGGGGACCAACAGCATGAAGAGGAGCAGGTCCCCCCACCTAGATTCTGGCTCAGGAACTGAAGGCCTTTCCATCCCAGAGGACCTAAACAGCTGAACGCAGAAGGAGAAGAAGATGGAAATGGCGAATACAAGTCCAGCCAAAGTCCAACTGAGGAGAAGCTGCTTTCAGAACCTCCTGCACCCAGGTTATATCAAAAAATCAACTTTCTTCTAGGTTAATCTCTTGGTCCTATTTGCATTGGTTACTGTACTGCTGGTTAAATGTCACCCCACCTCCATCTTCTACATAACTTTACCTTAGAGTAAGACCTGTCCATTTCTGGGGTCTTGGGGAGGTCTCAAAAGGTTTGGCCAGAAGGCCAGGAAGGGATAGAAGAGAAGATTTTAGAGGATAGAGGGAGCAGGAGGAGAGATGCCTGAAAGAAGCTAAGATGCAGGGCAAGCTGAGGATAGCATGCTTAAATAGGTTTAAGATAATAGGCCACACATGTTGGCCAGGGCTGAATAAAAATGATATCTCCTGGAGCCTGACTGCTGTGGATTTTCTCCTCACTGCTATCCTGAACTTGCGGACCCGCTGGCTGGAGTGGGTGGCATACACTTGGTCCAGGCTAGAGGAGAAAGGCCTCATCTCACCATTCACCACCATCCAAGCCCATCCAAAAGGCTTTTATGCAACAGTTAAACTGTGCTCTCCCTGTATTAGATTATTTTTTATGGAGAGACTTTTATTTAAGCAAATCAGTAGTTCATAGTTAGTCATCAAGAAATTGTACAGAAATCTTGTTTTATTGGTTTAATTAATGCATTTTTTATAATCTGATTCCATTTACAACCCATAATCTCAAGTAGCTTAGTATGGAACAATAGTCAAGACAAACAATTACAGCAAAGTTTCAGAATATAAGATTAGTACATGAGTCAATTTTCTCTTTTTATACCAAAATTGAGCAAGTAAAATTTAAAATTAAAAAATAACATTTATAATAGCATCACCAAAAATAATTCTAGTAAAATGAGCAAAATATGTATAAGATTTCTATGAGAAAAACTGGAAATGACTAAAAATTTGAAACAACTAAATAAATGTATACTTTATGTTCATGAATAGGAAAATGAGCCAGAAAGACTGTAATAGATTTTATAACTACTGTTTTTTTTTCTATGTTCCTACCTCTGGTCATGAAAAGTAGAATGAAACTTTTGTAACTTTTCTCATTTTTTTGTTTTGTTTTAAACAGAGAGGGTGGGAATGTAAGATGATACCAAGAAATCAACCCCAAACAAAATGTTTCCCCCAACTTCCTCCTTCCTACCTTCCTACCTTTTCTTTTGGTATGTAGAACACACCTGTATTACTTGACTCTCTCCCTCCTAGAATTAGGGATTGGTTTGAAAAAAGAAGGATGAGTTCTGACTTTTTTAGCTCAGGCCGAGAGCCTGAGGCAAAAGGCAACAGACCCCATGTCCATCCTTTCCTGACTGCTTGGTGTATTATTTATTCTCTGCTACCCTGTTTCTTCAGCCCCAACTGCGTGAGGTTTAGAAATACGGTGTCTGGGGTGGTCTCACAACTCATGGATCTTTATTTTACATAGGATAAAGACTTCAGAGATCAGCCTGGTGAGGAAGGTGGTGTTCTGTTTTTGCACCAAAAGCAGCACCACTAAAAAAGCAATTAAACCAGATTCCTTCTCAAAGCAACTCTCTTAAAAGCCTCATTTAGATGGAGCTGCTCTGGTATTTGTTGAAAATTCCACTTGCTTGTTTACATGGACGAGCCTTTCTGCTAGAAGTCAGAACTTCCAACAGACACACAATTCGCTTATATTCAGATTATGTGGAAACACAAGAGGCTACAAGAAATACAAACTCAAAGTCTTTTCCAAGTTCCCTCAAGTTACCAGTATGATAACAGTGAACAAAGCAGCTTTTTATGCATAATAAAAATATGGCTCAAATAAAGGAAGCTAAGTGAAACGTTCCCACCATTGGCTCATCAGAAATGAGAAGTTTGGTAACAAAATACCATTATTTAAATACACTATGCAGATAACCATCACATGGGACAGTAGAAAGAGTAGACACTAGTGAGAGATTTCAGCTGAATGCCTGCATTGCTTAGAGAAGGCCCAAGTTTGATCCAAGTACCACCTGGTATCCTGAGCACTGAGCTGGTAGAGGCCCCTAAACACTTCTGGATATGAAGCTTTCAGAACTTCTGTATACTCTAATTTATTCCTGACATTATATCAATCATATAAAAATCATATAAAAAACTAATTTTTTTTTCTTTTTTGAGCCTAGTGACTGGACAAGGAAGTGCACCCACAAACAGAATTAAGTAGTAACTACTAGCACTTCCTTCTCTGGTTTTAATTTTGGTTTTGGGGACTACAACTGGCAGTGTTCAAGACATACTCTTGAATCTGTGCTCAAAGATCACTCTTGGCAGTGTTTGGAAAACCATGTGGACTGCCAGGGACTCCACCCAGGATGGCTGTATATAAGGAAAGCCAACTGCTCTACTAATATCTCTGGTCTCACCTTAGTTTCTTTTTATAACAGAAGGTACATTTGGATTGTTTCCATATCTTGGTTATGTACAATCTTGGCTATTGTATATAACCAGAATGTGGAAACAACCCAAATGTCCAGCTACAGATTAATGGATCAAGAAGTTGTGGTTGGGGCCGGGCGATGGCACTGGAGGTAAGGTGCCTGCCTTGCCTGTGCTAGCCTAGAACGGACCGCGGTTCAATCCCCCGGTTTCCCATATGGTCCCCCAAGCCAGGAGCGACTTCTGAGCACATAGCCAGGAGTAACTCCTGAGTGTCACTGGGTGTGGACCAAAAACAAAAAAAAAAAAAAAAGAAGTTGTGGTATATATACACATAATGGAATACTGTGCAGCTCTCGGGTGTTGAAGAGGCACTGAGTAGAAGACATGAGTGAAAGCTTATTGGAGAGTTTTGTCCACCATTACCCATCATACAAAAGTAAGATGAATTCCCAGCTTCATGGTTTCAGCAAAGGCAGATGACTGGGAAACACTGGTCTCAAGTTACCCATGTAATCAGGGTACATGGTCTGGGCTTAGATCTTTGGCCTGTCCCTAGAAGTGACTCTCTACCTGAATGTCTGCCAGCATATAGCTAAAGTGATATTTACCTAGGATTTTAAAAATACCTGTTGGGGCAAAATGAACAGTTGGAAATAAAATCATTGGAAGTACAATAGGTGAGAATATTATGTAAGCAAATTCCAGCAACTAGGGATGGGGCTCAGTGGTAAAGTTTCTACCTTTCAAGAGATCTGGGTTTGATCCTAGCACAATCATAAATTAAAAATAAGCAAAAACACTTAAATTAAAAAAATAATAAAGGGTTGGAGCAATAGCACAGAAGGAAGGGCATTTGCCTTGCATGCACCCAACCTGGGTTCAATCTCCGGCATCCCATATGGTTTCCCCCAAGCTTACCTGGAGTGATTTTTGAGTGCTGCCTGGTATGACCCAAAAACAAAAAAAATTGTAATAAGTTCTATGGGGAGTGATTTTCAAAAGTGGTTTCTGAGTAGAATCCTTACCTTTTAAAATTTTTAATTAAGATATAGTTAAATAAAATGCATGCTTATTTATGTCTAGTCAACTCTACAATCTAGATGAGCTAGTTAATATGAAGAACCGGGAGTACTTGAATGGTGGTCACTCGAAGAAATTGATGGGCAATCTATCTATTTCCAATAATGACTTCCATAAACCAAGAATGGTTAACCTTTACCCCAGAAGGTGCCACATGGAAGAATGGAACTGGAATCTGGCCTTAAAGGAAGGACAAATTGAAGACTAAATAAAAGTTTTGATACAGGTTCCATTGTGACTTAGAAAGAATCCAATAGCAGTAGTGTATTTTAGTGCAATATCAAGAATATGCTCCCAGTTGACCAGGGAATCACACACTAGAACCAACATGGATCGATCAACTTAGGTTCTTAAGCTTTACTAGTGTATTATGGCTTGACATAGTTGGCTTGAGGAGACACAAATATGTGGAAGACTTGAAGAATTGGGGTATTGAGGAAGGTAGATAATCAGCAAAACAGGGACAAAGAGATGAAGTCAAGATACTCTTCCATCAGAAGGTCCTCGAGATACAGAGATGAGATTCCAGAAAAACTCAAGGATTACTAAATTTTGGGAGAAAGTACACTCCAAAGGAGTGCAGAGGACTCTTACCAATGGCATCTACTTTAAGAACTGAGAACTGAACTGTTGCATTAATTATTAATTATATATTCCTAGTAGTGTATTGAGTGGATGAATGGTGGAGCCTTTGTCAGCCCAGTCTGGTGCCTGTAACCCCTTAGGAACACAGGTCTGTTGGTTCAGGGTGACAGTGAAGAAAGGCAGTCAGATGAAGCTTCAGGAGACATCCATTTTTTTTTTACAAGGCCCTAACCACCATGTATATATTTTTCACATGGACTCTAAGCTAAGCTTTTTAAGCAGCCTCCTTCAGCTGCCCTCCATCCATCTTGTTGCCTTTACCTCTCCTCCCACTCCTTGCTATATCTCCCCTCACCACTTCCCCTGGCCACTCTTTAATTACTAACCACAGACCCCTCCAGCTGTGGGAAGGTCTCAGCATCAAGATAAGAATGGCATTTGGCTTTGGAGAGGGGTAACATCTCCCCGGAGGTTCTTGTTTTAAAAAAGAAAAGAGAAGGGGCCAAAGCGGTGGCACAAGTGGTAGGGCATTTGCCTTGCATGCGCTAACCTAGGATGGACCTCAGTTGGATCCCCCAGCATCCCATATGGTCCCCAAGCCAGAAGCAATTTCTAGCATAGCCAGGAGTAACCTCTGAGCGTCACTGGGTGTGGCTCCCTCCAAAAAAAAAACAAAAAGCAAAAAAAAAAAAAAAAAATGAGGAAAGGTTAGCTTTTGTTTTCCTGACCTCTGCCTTTGGCCAAAGGCAGGAATCCTAATATTTTCCAAAGCAACAAAGTTTAAAGTGTAAGATTAAAATATTAGCCTTTTCCATAAACAGAACTTTTCTGCAAAATACACTTGTAGTTTAAAATTCTTAATACTATTTAAGCAAGCACTTTTATACTGAAACATCCAAGTTTCTTTCATTAAACTTCCCTAAACAAAATTACAAGAACATTTCTGCAAAAAATACAGTTTGAAAACAGGCTGGTAAATAAAGGTACACAATAAAACATTAGAGCAAATAGGAAATATTAATTAGTAATAAACTATAAAACACATTTAAACCAGCAAGACAAATAACTGACACAACCAAGATTAAGAGATTAACCTAAAACTGTTCAAACGCAGGAAGCTTTAAAAATCAGCTTTTCAGTTGGGCTTCACTGGCTTCTGGTGTTTTTTTTTTCTTCCCTCCTTTTTCTTATTCCTTTTTTCCATCACTATCACCATGTTGTCCAGACACAGATAAGTTGTGGGCGACTCCCTGGGGTATGTGGGCTGGCCACGTGGCTTTAGCTCCGTGGAACCCTGGGCCCCCACAAGTGGGTTCCCACAAGTGGGTTCACACTTGCCTGCCCACAGGTAGGGAGCATTTCAGTTGTATCTTAGGAGGAAGTGATAGGCCATCTCTCACTGCCACTGCCACCTCCCAGTCCCTCTGGGCAGCTTGTATTGGGGCAGTGCTATCTGCAGGGAACGCAGCTTTCGGCTGCTGCAACTGCATGTCTGGAAGTTTAAAACAACTGAGGTCATCTTAGCCTGAAAGTTCATTTTAGCCAAAGCCAGATAGTATTGGGGGCTGTCGGTCTCATCCAGATACCAGTCTGCCAACTATTAAGCCTTTTACTTCTGGCCTTTTCCCAATTAGTGACCTCTATAAGTTTCTGCAGATTGGAAGGCCGAGGTCCTCGAAAGAAGAACTTTTCGTAAAAGAAAAGTCAGGTGCCTGGGCCTTTGGGGAGCTGCTCCAAGATTTCAGCTATCCCTTTTTCAAAACTGTCCACTCTGCCACCAGAAGGGGTTTCCTCCATGTTCAGATCAGGCGCCATGTGGTCCAACATTTTGGGCTCTCCAGTCTCACTCCAACTGAAAAGAGTCAAGATTCAACACAAGACCAGTGTTCACTCACCATCACTGAAGTCTTCTTGGGTCCACAGTTCAAGGCCATTCCAGGCACCAATATGTTGCATTAATTATTAATTAATAAGTCCTAGTGTGATGGATGGATGGTGAGGCCTTTCTCAGCTTGGCCCGACACCTGCAGCTTCTACAGCCTGGCAGGTCTGTAGGTATCAGGGTAATGGTGAGGAAATGATCCACAGGCAATAAGATGAAGCTTCAGGAGAAATCCATCTTTATTACAAGCTAACCCACCATGTGCATATCTCACATGGCTTCTATGCTAAGAAGCCTTCTTTCTGCTCCTCTACATTCATCCTCTCTCTCCTCTCTCCTTCCTTTCTGTGTCTCTCTTGCTGAGTCTGCTCTTCACCCTCCCCCAGCCACTTTAATTACAGACCTCTCCCTGTGGGAGGGTCTCACTATCCAGGTAAGGTAGACAGGAAGTTGGGGTAGGGGTAACACTGAACAACCCCACTCTATTTATTTCTAACCCCTAAATTAGCCTGTTCTCCATGAAGCCACCATGGCCTGATCAGGAGAGAAAGACCAGCATTTTATTACATCACCTCCTTTCCTTCATTAAGCTGAATCTCCTTCAATTCCTGTCACCATGATGACAGTGCTCAAAGAGATCTCACTCTCCGCTATCCTCAGACACACACAACTCCTCAGGCAGAGCCTGTAGGTTGTGTTCCTCAACTCTGTGGACTTAGCCATGACTGATCCCCTGGAGTCCTAAAAGGAAAATGTTTTGGAACAGTGACTCAATCCAGAAGGGGAATCTTGGCAAAGGGGCACAGGCAGCTGCGTGGCATAGCACATAACCCCTACAGGCATTAAGAGGACCAGGGTGGCATGCAATATAATTTGTGGCTACAGTGAAAAAGATTCCTTTCTTCTTCAATTTCTTGTTCTCTAACAGGCAATCCAAAAAAAAAACCAAAAAACAAAACAAAACAAAACAAACAAACAAACATAAAAAACAGATACTGTTTCCTCTCATGCACCATGATATCCTTCCTATTTACTCTGCTAGCTGTTCTCCTCATCTTCCATATTGACTGTTTCTCCTTCTTTACTGTCTCTCTCAATATCAACTACCCTATTGTATGATTCCCCTGGAATAGGGCTCCCTGCTCTGTCTCCTCTTTCTATCTCATAAATGGACCTTTATCCAATGTGTCCATTTCTAGAACTCCTTGCCTACAATAGGAGTTGGTTAGACTGCATCATCAGTGTGCCTGGAAAGACCATATGTCTGAGTCCCCTAACTAGAGCATTATAGATCATTATACAAAGACCTTAAGCCAAGTGACTACACTCTTAGACCATCCTCTGGTCTCAGTGACTTGGCATGCTCTAGCACCCTTCTAGCTCTGGCTGACTTGGTTCCAGAGTCACCAGCTTCCTTTCTGCTCACTTAAAAGGTCAAGGTAGTTTACCTCTCAGGACATATGTAAGACTTCTCTCTTCCTCCTTTACTCATTTGGGTTCTATCAGTTCTATCATCCCTCCTAAGGGGGCTCCTCTCCATGTCCCATCCAAACTTGGCCCTTACTATGCTCTATCATATCACTTACTATTATGGGAAATAATCTTAGCGGACTTCTCAAAATATTTCTGCCCATGCCCTAAATATTCTAAAATCAGAATCTTGGGGGATAAAATAAGTCTATTTTTGAAAAATGCTCATGGGTGATGCTGTGGATCAAATCAACTTGGGAAATACTGTTGTTCTTTCAGACCCGCTCTCATTCCCTTGCTGATCTTGCTCCAGAGCCTATATTCCTGTGGCTTGTCCCCCTGTGAACAGATTCACATGGTGGAAACAAGCCTGGAGACAATTCTCTCATGCACAGAATCTGTCACATCAGCTGCATTGCTGGCCCAGTCAATTTGCCAACTGGATCTCATCCATGCCCTTTCTCCTCCACTCCCCCTTCCAGCAAGCTGATTGCAGGGACAGAACAAGAACTGATAAAGTTTAAATCTGAGGATATATTTCACATTGACTGAAATGTCTTGGAGGTTCACAAGTAAAGGAAAGCAAAAAATGAAGTATGAGGGGACCAGAGCTATAAAAGTACAACGGTGGGGCATTTGCCTTGCATGTGGCCCATCTAGGACAGACATTGATTTAATTCCCTTCAATTTCCTTGCATCCCATATGGTCCCCTAAGCCAGGAGCGATTTCTGAGTGCATAGCCAAGAGTAACCCCTGAGCATCATAGGGTGTGGCCCATAAAGCAAAAAAAAATGAATTATGAGCATTTCCTGGTCTTCAGTCATGCTGGGGAGGTCAACAGAGGAGTTATTTCCTTCTGTGGTGTTTTATTTTATGCCTTCAAAACATTTGTTAGCTACATCATATAAGTACCACAACTAATAATCTCACTCTACTTGCAAATACAGTGTGTCTCATGAATAGACGGACATATAAAATCCCCTGCAGTTTAATATCAAAAATGTATTTGGAGACTCAACAAAAAAGAGGCAAAAAATCAATGGCATACCATAAAACTAAATAACCTCTAAAGGAGAAAGAAACTAAAACAAACAAACAAGAAGGCACCTCCTTATTGGAAAGAGATAAAAACACCTGGTCAAATTCTTCTCCAAAGAAGATATATGAATGGCTATAGACAGATGAAAAATAGCTCAACACTCCTTATTTTTAGAGAATGCAAATAAAAACACAATGAGGTAACATATTACACTAGTGAGAACAACCTATCTCAACTACAGGATTATATTTTTCATATGGAAAATAAAATACCCAAAGAAAACAAAAGGGTAGCATGTAATCAAGGTAACTCATAGACTTGGTGGACAATGTGAATTCCAGAGTGGGTGGCACTGGGAAGAAGGTACAATGGGTAGAGAAAGCCACTTAGATAGAATGATGGGAGTAGAACTTAGTTGTGGTGGCTACAATGAGGCACAGACACATAAAAAAGTACGATTTTTTACTGTCAAAACATTATGAACCAATTTTAGAGCCATCAAATTTGAGGTAAAGTATAAAAAGACAAGTAAAACAGAGGGATAATACACAAGATAAGCCCTTGCTATTTATGCTACCAACCCCATTCCATCCCCTGCACTGCATATGACTCTGTTCCTAACCCCCCAAAAGAGCCTGGGGTCACTCATGAGCACAGAATTATGAGTATCCACTGAACATAGGTGGGATGGCTCCAAGCTCCCTCCGGTAAAAATTAAAATAAATAAAATCAAAATTCTAGGCAAGCAAATTCTCCACTCTGCATCATTAAGGAATGGTCCCAGTTTTCCATCTAAAGCAGAGACTTTGATCTTCTCAGTGTATATACAAGCTCTTTGAAAAATGTGTTGGTAATGTATTTAAACATGATAACCTTTGAAAAAATTCACATGCAAATGAGTAAATAATAAATCTTGCCAACATCCATGTGTTTTGGTCAAAAGAAAAAGAGTACTTTGTTCATTATTATGTTTGGCTCACAGGCAAAACTGTCTTTGTCATACCATCTCAGTGATGTTTGTTTTTAACTAAACTACATGAGACAAAATTCTCAGTGACTTTCAACAACAGTAAACTGGCAGAAAGACTGCAATTAGCTCACATTATGGTAGTTGGTAACTCTGATTCCTATAACATGTAATGTTTCTTGGTTTAATTTCCAATTTTGTGAAGTAATAGAGATCATTGTTAGATTTTCTTCCTCATCACTAAAGATAAGAGCAGGAGAGAGAGTACAAGGAATAGAGAATTTACTTTATATGTGGCCAACCCAGGTTTGATTCCCAGCACCACAAATGGTCCCCTAAGTACCACAGAAGTGATCCCTGGACTCAGAGTCAGGAGTAAACCCTGAGCATAGTTGAGTGTGTCTCCCAAACTGGAAACAAAACAACTATAGAACAAAGGAAAATGACCCCCATAGGGAAAAAACAGATAATAAATATGGAAGCAATTGCTAGAATCTTCTCAAGAACAGTGTCAGGGTCAAGAAAGTGTCCTCCATTTTGCCTTAGAAGAATAGAGGAATTGCCAAAGGTGGGACTAGTTCTTCCTGATGACATGCCCAGAGTTACTATTATACAATCAATTCCATAACATGTTCTGAAATTAGTTCAATAAACCATTAATTCAATTCCTCCTTCCTATGCGCTACAGGTAAGATCATGCCCAAGCCTTGTATGCCTTCCCTTTGCTTTCCATGATCTCAGTGACTATATATCAGCTCTGTGCCACCAGGCTGGGGATTCCCTAGAAAGAACCACAGGACATCAACACAAAGACAGGACAAGGCAGTGTCTTCAGTAGGTTCAGCCTCAGGCCTTGACCTGGGCACACTAGACAATAGCACAGAGAGGAGTATGAAGTCAAAGAAAGGAAGAAGCATTCAGAAATGGGCAGAAGTGGAAGAGAAAGTGGAAGTGTTGTGAAGTTCTGGGGCATCCCAGAGAGGAAGTTTGTTCTGTGTTGAAATGTGTAGGTTATCTCACCCAGTCTCCTCTTTTTCTCCTGGCCCCACAGGGTTCAGGAAACACTCTGCACACCAAAGACTCCTGAGAGGTCTACATGAACCCACAGATTTATTAATCACAATAACTTCATAAGATGGTATTTATTCTTGTTTTTTATATAAGAAAATTAAGACCGCAGGAAGTTATTTGAACAAAGTTGTACCACTATATTTGTCTATGACTGATCTTAGATTTGAACCTGAATCTGAGAATCCTAACCAGAAGTTCTTTCTGTTTTCTGTATTCCCTATACTGTATTTTTTCAGAAAACTGGCTTTTACATCTACCTGCAGATTTTTCACACACAGTATCTCTCTTTTTTAGAATACTGAGAATGAGAGAAAAGATAGTAGTATCATTATTTAATCCAGCAACCACAGGCTAATTTAATTATTAAACTATCATGATTGCTGAAAAATAACTGGCTCCAAGGCTATCTCCAATAACTTTCCTTCAGAAAGTTCATCCCACTTACCTAGCACTTCTGTCCCTAGTCCACACAGAAAGATGTCATTTGAAAATTATCTTTATGCCAGCAAATAATCAAACCTTAAATTGCTTATTAATCCATCTAATTTCCTTTCAGTGATGTGCACCCATAAGATTTTTCTCCTTAGTTCATTCCCTGAGCTTCAGATCAGCTCCACAAAACATAGAAGAAGGGGTCATGAGTCTTCTCAGACTGGCATATTTGACATGCAAGTGTCTGTCAGTCTGTCCTAAAACATTTTCCTCCTGGATCCTGACTTTAAATTTTAAAATGACAGTCATATCCCATCATCATGTCTTTCCAGGGTCATCCACTTCAGACACTGCAGTTGAATTATCAACTTTACTTCTGCACTTGGTTTCTCAATCCTCAGCTTCAATATTATGAATGGCCTGGTTCAGAGAGATAGTACAAGATCACTTTTATATGATTCACTCCACTTCTAAACCCAGCATCTCATGGTCCCTTAAGAATCCTGACAATATTCCTGTTGGTTCCCCAAGAACTCTGGGATGACCCCAGAATTTCACAGCACTGCAGAGGCCAGGTAGCACTATACCCTTGGAGCTTCACATTGAAACATCTTAGTCAAGTCTCCAGGAACCCTAAGCACCACTTGGGATCTCTTCCCACCCCAATATAAATACTACCTGGGTCTAGGAAAGATCATGTAAGAATAGATATCTATAATGACTTGGCTTAGACTCCAGGTGATTGGACGTTGACCATTCACCCCTGAACCAAGAATACCACCTGCAGAAACAAACATGGTTTCCCACACCAGTGCCAGGAACAAAAATTCTACCATATACGGCCCCACTACTGCCAGGGCATTACTAACACCAAAGACAGTTCCTCCATCACCCTGACATCCAGCCAACAGCAACAGTCTGCTTTTAGGGCAGGATTCTCTGCGATGCTAACTGATGGTGAGACGGAACCAGAAGACACTACACACCACCTGTCTTCAACACAGGACCAGTACAGAAACCAGGATCTATAACTACAGAAACCTGGCAGCAACAACTGCATGGCTAAAGAGATGGCCACCGAGAATGACTAGTGGGTTGGACAACCAAGTATGCTTGGAGCTTTGAGTTGGCCTTATGCCAAAGTACTTCAGGGGTAAGATCTCCCTAGTTTTTAGGCCAAAGGTCTTTCCAATTTCTTCCCTATTTTGCTGTGCCTATGCAAATAACAATTTCCACAAACACACACGAAGGTTTCTCATCTCTAAAGAGAAAATAAGGGGGAGTATACTAAACCTTTGGCTATTTATTGTATTAATGACTTTATTGGTAATACAATAATTTTCACACATATAACTGCCAATGAACTCTCTCCTTTTCTTTTTCCATTTTTCCATTCTCTATTCTCTTTCTATCTCTTAATAACTATTTTTTCTGTCATCTTGAAACAAATGTATTGTGATCAGTCATGTCATTTATGTGATTCATTTTCTTTAAATTAAAAAAAAAAAAGCACTGGTGAAGGCAAATGGTAAAGGGCTTGGTATTGAAACATTGCAAGTCTGAAACCCAACCATGAATAACTTTGTAATTTCAGAACTACTACAATAAATAAATAAACAAATAAATAAATAAAAGATCTTTACCTCTTAACCTAAAAAAATAGATGCATAAAATGTGCAAGGCCCTGAGATTGATTCCAGTATCACAGGCCTCCCCATGACCCAAGAAAAGAATAGGGTCTTTTCTTACGGTCCTTCTATTCCCTGAGTACCAGACTGAACACTGCCAGTTTACTTCAGGCTAGGCTCTGATAGGAATATCCCAGGATCCCAAACAGTACTGGATGTGGCCCCTAAAAAATAAGCAGATGCATAAAAAAGTAGACAGTAATATCTCTTCAGTTGTACCAGGTTTTACTTTCTATTGAATTCATTGATCTTATCCTGAAAAGAGACACAGTCAGGCCCAATGTGGACATACCATTATGCTCACTTTGATTCTCTGTCCTCAGCAGCCACTGGACCCTGCCTTTCACCAGACCATGCAGTCAGAACCCAGAGCCATGAGTGGTATGGTATGTCTGTTGGGGAACCCCCGCCCTCTATCCCACATCCCATCCTCCCTCTGTCTCTCCAGTAGTTACAAGCATCATTTTGTGTTCTGGGCCTGACTTACCACATTGCTGGAAAGTGGCAGCCAGGAATCTGCCACCTCAGCTGCTCCAGCCTGGTACAGCTTCTCCCTCCCTCTGTCACAAATGGAGGCAGGGGGGTTTGTTTTTCCAGTGATCTCAAGTTATCCTAAACAACAGAACTCCCAGGAGTCACTGGAGTTAACCCAGAACATATAGTCGCCACACCTTCTTTTGCTGCATGAGCAAAATGCAGAGTTTCAGCTAAGAGTAGGGCCGCCTTCTTACTCTCCCCATCATTTGCCTGCAAAAGGCAGTCTCTGGGGTCTGTCAAAGTTCTTTTTTCCACTTTACCCCTTCTTTTCTCTACTAAAAGTTAGAAGGATTCTCTGGGGTTAAGAAAAGCCAAACCTGTGGCCAGAGTGATATTGCACAGGAGGTAGAACATTTGCCTTGCATGCAGTTGACCTGGTTCAATTCCCAGAATCCCATATGGTTCCCCTAACCCTGCAGGAGTGATTCCTGAGTACAGAGCCAGGAGGAACCTAAGTGCCTCTGAGTGTGTCCCCCATCACTAACAACAACAACAACAACAACAACAATAATAATAATAATAATAATAATAATAATAATAAAGAAAAGCTAAAATAGATAAAGTGGTCCATAGATTTGAGGGTGTGACCATTTCTCTCTGGGCCAAGCTGCCCCTTTGCATTTTCTTGGCTCTGAAGGGGCAAAGTGGGACCTTCAGAACACTTGATAAGTCCATTTATCAAAGAATACTTGCCTTGATATCGTCTCCAGGCTGGGCAATACCAGTCAATGGAAACAACTGCACAATAGAACCCAATTCAGCTTCTAACCTAGTCTATCATTATCATCCTAAAATATATATTTACCCAGTAACAGTTCTCTACCATTTACTGTATGCATAACATACATTCTTTGTATGTCCCTCAACTGCAAGCTTATCATTCTCCCTAGTGAATATGCATGATATTCCTGAAAATCTACTAGCGTGTGCCTAAGCTGTGTCCTCATTATCGCAGTAGAACATAAACTTATGTCTTACAGGCATAAAACCAAGCTTTTACTTCTCTCTTTGTTTTGTTTTGAGATCATAGCCAAAGGTGCTCAAGGATTACTCTGGGCTCTGTGTCAGGGATCACTATTAATGAGCTTAGAGGACTATACATGATGCCAAGGAAAGAACCTGGGTCAACTAGATGCAAAGGAAGCATTCTATTCACTGTACTACCACTCTGTCTCTCTACTCCCTCTCTTTGAAGCTGTTTTCCAGACAATGTAGATGAACTAGTCCTGCTTAACTTAACTTCAGCTGTTCTATTGCCAGTAAAGCTCCTCTTTCCTATTCAGTCATTTCCATGCTACTTGTAGGTCAATGGGCCCCTTGCACAGAATTTACTACTGAGATTGGACATTTGGATGGTTTCAGACACAGAAACAAACAAGGGTTTTGACCTGCCTCCCTGCAAATATTACAGATCTTGAAAGGAAACACTCCACGAAACTGTGGAAATGAATGCCTGACAGAACCAGGAGCCTCCTCCCCTTCCCCTCTCTCTTTCCGTTCTAGCTGCTATGTCATCAATAAATACTGAAGGAGGGAAGGGGAAAGGAAGGCAAGCCAAACTCAAAAGCTTGTGTCTAGGCCATCTTGCTGTCACCATAGTATTTTTTTTATTTATTTTTATTGATTGAGTTCTGTGATTTACAATACTGTTACTGATTCATACACATAAATCCAATACTGTACTCAGTACCAATGTACCTAACTTCCTCCCCAAAGACCCTGATGGCCCTTCTTCTTAACTCTCCTCACCATCTCCTTCCCCAGCTAAATTGTGTGCTGAGGAAGAGGGAATCATGATCCAGGGCTGACTGCCGAGAGTTCAGCTTCCATGGTCTTGGGCTAAGTAAGCACTTTTTACAAAAAAAGTTGAATCACTATGAGATACAGAATTTAAAAAGTTGTTGATAGTTGAGTTTCAGTCACACAATTTTCCAACACCCACCTCTTCACCAGTGTTCAATTTTTAACAACAATGTCCCTACCCTCACTCACCCCCAACCTCAATCCCAGTTTGGTTCAGTCAACACTTCTCTCTCTCTCTTTCTCTCTCTTTCTCTTTTTCTTTCTCTCTCTCTTTCTCTTTTTCTTTCTCTCTCTCTTTCTCTCAATCTCTATCTCAATGCTCTCTGAAGGAAAAATATTTTCTTTTACACATTCCTTTGGTTATAGTGCTCTTATGACGAATGCCTGGTTGTGCTGGGCCAAGAAATTACAGTTCTACTGAAGATCACTGCCAAAAGAGCTGCCAGCTCCTGGGACACTACAGAATTAGAATCGTGTCTGTCTACACAGCAGGAGACGCAAGCTAGTGCACTGCTTCTTGGGGTCAAGTCTATAGATTTTTTTCATATTTTATATATGCATATATACACAAATTCATACAAGTTGTAAGAATATTAGAGCATGAACAAGAGATCATGTGGGATCAAATCTAGGCATTGACACCTATAAGTCATCTGCTCTACAAATTAAACCATATCCCTAGCCTCCTCCTCTTTCTCCTCTTTCTCTTCTTCTTTTTCCTCTTCCTCTTCCTCTTTATCCTCCTCTTCTTCCTCCTCCTCTTATTTCTTCTTCTTCTTCATCTTCATCATCATCTTCTTCCTCCTCCTCCTTCTTCTTCCTGCCCTTGTTTCTCCTCCTCTTCCCCCTTCTCCTCCTTCTCCTCTTCCTCTTCTCACTCTTCCTCCAACTCTTCTTATTCTCTTCCTGGGTTTCTGGGACTCCAATAATTTTTATGTTGTTTCTGTTGAGTTTATCAAAGACTTACATTTTCATCTGTTCGCATTGTGTGAGTACTTTTTTCATTATCTGATCATATGCTTAAAAGTTCTTTTTATTGGGGGGGGGTCACACCCGGCATCACTCATGGGTTACTCCTGGATCTACACCCAGAAATCGCTCCTGGCAGGCCCAGGGGACAATATGGGATGCTGCGATTCAAACCACCAACCTTCTGTATGCAAGGCAAATGCCCTACCTCCATGCTATCTCTCCAGCCCCGCTTAAAGGTTCTTTATCCAATCTCTACTGCTGTATCTCATTGATTCTGTCCTCACTGCTGTTACTCTGTTCAAGAGGCTCTCCATTGAAGTTTTCATTTCATCTACAGAGATTTTCAGCCCTTTTCAGATTGGAGTTTTCTGATTTCTATCTTTGTGGTCTGCTCAGCTTGATCTATGCTTTGAGTTCTATGAACATCCTCCATATTTCTTCTCTAAACATCTTCTCTGAGAGGATAACTAGCTAGTTGGTACTTTTCGGGTCATCAGACCTGCCATCTTCATTCTCTATGCATGGTGTTGCCCTGCATTGTTTCCCCATTGCCACACTTGTAGTGTGGTTTACTATGTGTTCTGGTGAGGTTCATGGACTAGATACAATGGTCCTCAAACTACGACCTGCGGGCCAAACATTGTATTTGTTCACGTATTGTTTCTTCACATCAAAATAAGATGTATGCAGTGTGCATAGGAATTTGTTCATAATTTTTATTTTTACTATAGTCTGGCCCTCCAATGGTCTGAGGGACAGTAAACTGGGCCCCTGTTTAAAAAAGTTTGAGGACCCCAGGACTAGAAGATGTGTGTGGCCCCTGAGCAGAGACAGTTTATCAGGTGTTGTGCCCTGAAGAGATTAT
>PVKC010004565.1:18087-35413 GCA_004027635.1 Crocidura indochinensis
CCCCCCCCCCCCCCCCCCCGCTGCCGCCTTTTTGCCTGCCTTATGCAGGAAAGCACCGAAGGAAGAATTTTTAAGTGAAGTCATGCCCTAGCAGCAACAATAGGGAAGGGAAAAATTGTGACTTTCTTCACCACCACATTTTTTCTCAGAGAAAAAAAGAAAAATTTCTGAAGTGTACTCGTTACTATAACCATGCTTCTTTTCTCTCCATAGTTTCTCACATATCCTACTCCTTCAATAAAAACAAAAACTGGCAATAAATATGTTCTAAAATATGTACTCAATTGGCTGTGTAATCATCACTATGGGAGAATAGAGAGAGCTCAGTAGACTGTGTATAACTTTTTGTACTCAGAAACCCAGACTTGATACCCCTACTCCTACACAAAAGTCAGGAAAGCCTCCGAGTTCTTTTAGATGTGACCCAGAAACAAACACAACTGAAAATTATATTAGCTTAAGAAAGGTCTGGCCTTTGTTCTAAGCTCATTGGAAGTAATTTCTTGGCTATACCTGATGGGAATATTTTTGTCAGAGTGTATGACTACTGAGGGTCTAATAGGATTTATCATGGAATCTTTGGGCCACCATAACTTCTATGCCCACGTAGAGCTGGAAACTACAGGTTGGCTAGTCAGGAGAGTTGAGACCAAGACCCAAAAGTTTGGTGATGTTCCCCAGTTGGATACTTGTATGGCGCAGTCAGTGCTGAGGTCCAGCACCATGCTAACTCCCAGGAAAGAAAACACTGGGAGTCATGTGATTGCCACTTTCTTAGACTTCTTTCCTTAGCTAACTTCCACCTTGATCTTTTCCCTTCCACACACCATTAGGGGTAACGATTTTTTAGGGTGCAGTTAGTCCTATGAATGACCAAAGCACCATGGTCTGGTATTGTGGTTGTCAACCACAGACTCACACAAATACAGGTCTGAAGCAACTTCCTGCCACTCCATGAAAAAAAGGCTTCCTTGGAGTCAGAGAAACAGTATAGTAGCTAAGGTATTTGCCTATCACATGGTCAACCTGAGTTTAGTCCCCAATACTCTACCTCACCTACAGGAGTGATTCCTGAGTTCAAAGTTAGGAGTAAGTCCTGAGCACTGTGGGTTATAGTACCCAAGTTAGAAAGAAACAAAAGAAAAAGCAAGTTCCCATTACTGAACTAAGAAGGTTTTTAATTTCTAGCCTGTGAACAGATGCAGGTCTAAAGGAATCAAAAGGTTAAAAACCACCATATAAAGTTATGAACTTATGACATTGATCAGAAATAAGGGTGGGTCCTCCTACTTGGTAGTACTTAAATCTTACAGGTAGACAATTTTTGATTCATAGATGAGTATAAGGTACTTCTACAGATTGGAATACCTTTCTTGATCTAGGGACCATTATTTGATTATATTTTTTTGGTTGGGGGCATTGTGTCAGGTATGCTCAGGACTTAATCTAGGCTCTATTCTCAGGGAAGGACTGCTGGAAGTATTCAGAGGACCATAGATGGTAACAGGCATAGAACCTAGATCATCTGGTGCAAGGCAAAGGCCATGATTCCTGTAATATCTCTTCAGATCCTTTCTACTTAACCAAAGACTTAATTTATAAAAAAAAAATAATAATACAAATGTCCTTGAAACTATTCCTCCGCTCTTATGAATATTGTGTGAATGCAATGCAAATAACCATGGCTCCAAAACTTTAACAGCTAAGAGTTAACCACACCTCCTCAGGCCACATCCACACTTGGCTCCTGCTGTATATGTCTGCCCACAACTTCTGCTCTGCTGAAGTATCTACATATCTGATGCTTATGGGGCCAGGCACTCTGGAGAGAAGAAGTGTGTAACTCTTCTTCCACTGTGTGGAAGAAGTAATGCATTGAGGTTGGAAGAACTGAACTTGAGCTTCTTCAAAGACAGTAAACCATCAAATGATGGATATGTGGTTATTATAGCCCCATAAACAAGTTTCCTTTAAACTGTGAGCCCATATAAAATTTTACAAGTCTCCAGTTCCTTCCTAAGAAGATACCCAAAAGAAAAAAATCAACAGAGGGATTAGAAGTTAAAGCAATAGGCCACACATTTGAGCTTTGGGAGGTCTGAATGTTGGCAATATCAAAGTCAAGGATTCTCAACTTCAAAACAACTAAAACTGAGTCCTCTTTCTACAGCTACCTATGCCAAGAGGTAATAATTATAAAGTAGGTACAGTCACATTTAGATGTCACAAATATTCTTTACATATTGGATTCTCTAGAAGGAACCTCCATGCCACTGCTTCATTCCATTAGGCTCTCCTATTCAGGTATCGAGTTCATAAAGAGGAGGGGTTTCATAGTGAGAGCTGAGAGATTATAAAACTGACCATGTATGGAAAATGTGGTCAAAGAAAATAGTTTCTTTAAATTACTTCTATGTCTGAGCAAGTTTGATATGATCTAAGAAAACATATACTTAGAACAATCATCTTGGCAAAACTAAGGAAGTCTCAAGTTCCATTTATGCCACGTATACCATGGGAAAGTGAGGTACAAAGCTAAGGGAACATATGGGTTATACAGAATGTAAGAAGCAGACTCTAGGATGAGAGGTTCATTATTTCACTCAATTTCCAACTCTCTTCTCCCCCTCTTTGGGGAGATGCCCACTTTGTGTATCTAATCATTCAGAACCACACTTGTCCTCTGAAAGAACTCTTAGGAAGGGACCAGGGAAAAAGCTAATGTGGAGTGCAGGCTTTGAACACTTTCTTGTAGTTAGTTCAATCTTGCACTCTAAGTCAATGAATACTTCAAGGCCAACTCAAATCATTCTGACACTGTGCTCTCTAAGGCACCATGAGCTTTAAAAGATCTGATAGTCAATAGCAAAGGCTCAGCCCATGGCCACACTTCCACCCTCAGTCCAAGAATCTAGAAGAACTGAGCAACTTAATGACCCAGGATCAAAAGGCAAAGTCATGTTTTGTAATTGGGATTCATTCTCAAGGCTTGTTGAGCTGTCAGTATGTTCTCATAGGTTATTCATGGCTCCCTGATGGAGCCCTTGCAACCAGATCCTGAGTTCTTGGAAAGCAGTACTCTGTTAAAGAACTAAGTTCTAGAGCAATTGCTTAAGTTTAGGCTAAGCATGGGGGACCTCTGGAATTAGCTCCCTAGTGTGAGACAGTAGGCTTTTATTTGTTTTGACTTATTTTTTGTGTGTGTGGTTTTTTTTTTTTTTTGTAGGCCATATCCAGTAATACTTAGCAATTGCATCAGAATCTGTGTTCAGTTATCACTCCTGGCAGAGCCTGGGGCACCATATGTACTATCAGGAAACAAATTCAGTTTGAATGCATGCAAGGCAAACACCTTACCTGCTGTACTATTTCTCCAGACCCAAAAGTTGGTTACCAAGCATTTGAGGAGAGAGAGGGGAGACATATGTATGTATAGTAGATTCATGCACATGCATGCTGACTGGGATGAGAAAGCAGAGATCACATGAGAAAGACCCACTACTACACGGAATATATTTGGCAAATACCCTTGCTCTGGGGAACAGCATCCAACTCAGATAGAAATTGAGATACGAACATGTTAAAACCTAGTGAGGGTATCAGGAAAAGCCAGCCTTGCTACTATAAGACAGGAAATGCCAAGGGAACTTCCCTGTAGGATGGAGGCATTCCAAAATTTAATATTCATGTTCCAAGAAGGGTTAGTTTCCTAAATAAATTTAATATTTAAATAAGCCATGGATGAGGCCGGAGTGATAGCACAGCAGTAGGGCAATTGTCTTGCAAGCTGCTGTCCTAGACAGACCAAGACAGACCCAGGAAAGACCCAAGTTTGATCTTTGGCGTTTCATATGGTCCCCTGAGCCTGCCAGGAGTGATTTCTGAGCACAAAGCCAGGAGTAATCTCTGAGCGCCGCGGGGTGTAGCCCCAAAATATAAATAAATAAACAAAAAAAACATGGAGTAGATAGTAAGGAATGGTTTAAAAAATGAGAAGTGACTTTCTCCAATCCATGTCCCATTTACCATCCTTCTCCATTCCCTTGAGAACTTCTAGTTTGAGTTTCTTGACTGAGTGCCAAAACTGTTTTGGAATGATAAAAGCAAGAACACAGGAATGTGTCTACTTTTTTGCACCAGAATAGAACACTGCCCACTTTGCTAGGCCCCTTCCATGAACCACTGCAGTATCGGTGGCCAGTGGGCAAGGCCAGGACAAGAAGCAGAGCCAGAAACATGACCTCATTCACTCTTCTGGACTCTGGGCCCTTTCCCTCTCCTACAGCTGTTGTTTGCCCACAAGAGCTTCTGAGGTTCTGGCCACCTTCTCAGAAGCAGCCTGTCCTCTTTAGTAGACTGAAATCTGACTTGGCAATTGCATACTACACTCATCAGCTCAGCAAACCTGCTCATCGATCATACAAAGGTAAACTTGGAGTCCTCTGCTCTTGAAATGACTAAACAACCGGGACTAGCCCTGGGCTGGAACTTGGCACAGAGTAGCCACTTCCTAAGATAAATATTAGCTGAATCAAAAATGGTCAAAAATTCCTATTAAATAGAATCTAGCTGGAAGAGATTAATCAGAGAGAAAGATGAGAGACTGGCCCACACATCCCAGCTGGCTTCAAGAAGGTTTATTTGGGAAGCCTACGGTTGAGTCCCAAAGCTATATTCTGTTCAGTCAAGCTCTATAATGGCCCTGCTTTCAATTTAGGATTTTTCCCATTATTAGAAATCAGGCTGAGTGGTCAAGCTGTAATCAAGGTTCAGGGAGAAAGGAGCCACTCTCTCCAGATGTTTCCCAGCTAACTATCCTGGTCCTCCTGGGACAACCCTACTGCCTACCTAGCAACTCAATATGTGGTCAGGGGCCTCCTAACCAAGTCCCCTTCTAGAGAACTAGTTCCCTGGAGTCACATGTCAGAAAAGAATTATTCTAAGAGTGAAGGACAATTTTCTGAAGAATAGAGGACTGCTGCTATTTTAGATTATGACAGCCTCCCCCTGTCTACTCATAGAGAAGGTTAATAAGTTTGTGGACTAAGAAAGGTGAGTAGGACCAGAAAGGGAGCTCAAAGGGCTGAAGTAATAAAGGCTCTAAATTTAGTCCTCAGTACTATATGGCTACTGAATATGGCTCTATTACCACTAAGTATGAACCTGAAAGTCCCCTCTGGCTTCCTGAGGATGTCTGAGTATATCTGGACTGGATACTATAGTAAAAATAGTTTTAGGAAAGGTTTCATTGTGGAAATAAAAAGTTATGAATAGAAAAAATAGAGAACACCACAATTTGGCTAAGAGATAAGCACTGGCTGGGCATACAGGCTGGGCAGCATATGGAGGCCACTCTTTGTGGCTTTAGAAGAACTGAGGTAAAATGGGAAAAGGGATCAGAGAGATTATAGTGGTTAAAGTGCTTGTCTTCAACAAAGCAAACCTTAATTCTATCTCTAGCACTTCATATGGTGCCTTGAACCCTGACAGGAGCAATCACAAAGCCCAGAGCCAAGAGTACACTTGGAGAATTGCTGGATATAGCACCCAAAACAAAACAAACATGCAGGAAAGAATATTAGATTGAGTGGGGAGAATGAAAAGACAAGTCACCCTAAGGAAAAGGTGAGACACCTTCACTAAAATTCAAATCCCTCAGGTTCTGGGGGGGATCTAGCCCTCCCTGAGAGTTTCCCATTTTTAGTCTTAGTTGACAGGTAGGAACGCTAGATAATTGAAACTGGCAGATACTGACATGTACTTCCTGAGGGAGGTCTTGAAGATGTTCCGTTGCTAATTGAAAAAGACACTCAGCTTAGAATTCTAGCTGCCTTGCTTGATCCCCATACCACAATCCTCCACCAGATGTGACAGGATTGTTTAGGTTAAGAATTCTGAAGGTTTGTCCAACCAGAGGCCTGGACTGGTGCCTGAAAGTCAGCACTATACTCACCCAGGCTAAAGCCAAAATCTTCAGGGCACCAACTGGGTGGTGAAGGAATCATTGGCTTTGGTTTAGGAAGTCAAATTGTCAGCCCCTCTTCTATGCCAAAGAAAAGACTGACATGTCTAGGAACAGAGTAGAGACATTGAAAGGCAATATTGGGAACAGAGGTGGAAATACACCAAGGAACTTACAGGAACACATCACTTAGGCGAGATAAAGCAATCTTGTATAGGGACCTTAGGAACCAGATGGAATTAAATGTTAGTTAATAGTTAGGTAAAGAGTAACCAAGAATTATTGATGAGTAAAATTATGAAGAGATATCTTTGAGAATATACCTTGAGAATCCTTTATTCTTTCTTGGCTATTTATTTTTTAAATCAATGACTTTGAGAACAATAAAAAAAGACACTTAAAATATTCACCATTCGGGGCCCGGGAGATAGCATGGAGGTAAGGCGTTTGCCTTTCATACAAAAGGTCATCGGTTCGAATCCCGGTGCCCCATATGGTCCCCCGTGCTTGCCAGGAGCAATTTCTGAGCATGGAGCCAGGAGTAACCCCTGAGCACTGCCGGGTGTGACCCAAAAAACAAAGAAATATATATATATATATATATACACACATATATTCACCATTCACCAAGCTAGACAGAGTTGATCACACAATGGTTGGTAGTAAGTGGCATTGTCTGAGTTGCCTAGAAAGATTGACTGAGATGAACAAGCAGGTTTGACACAGACAACTCTAAACCTTGTCTTTAATGTTCAGAAGAGTATGAGGGTCCATATTACTCCTGCCAATGACAGCTCAAGCAAATAAGGAATAGAAGGAATAGGGGCTCTCTTGACTTTTGACTTCAACATCAACCAAAAATTGACATGAGAAAAAGAAGAACTCCAGGGCACAATAAGAAGGCAGAGGGTCATCTAGGCCCTTGCTGAAATTCTGGCCCTGTGGGCTCATGGAAGGTGACTCACAGGTGGTCTCTGGGTAAAGTAGTGAAACTAGGTTCAATCTCTTTTAAGCACTAATCCCAAGATGACAGACATGCACTGCATGGTTGTATGGAAAAACATTTTGCCCCAGGTTCAGGATGAGACACCTACAGAAGGGAGAATTCAAGCATTGTTAATCTAAGGTCCTGGTAACATGAGCATGGAGGGCTTTGTCCCAGTGCCCTACGGTGTTCTATAGCATCCTACATAGAAAGAGTATTCCTAAACAGGAAAGAGAACTCAGATAAATAACCTCACAACTAGGGTTGCAACATCCCCAACCAATGAGCCAAGTGGAGTCAAAGTGGCATGCCTGTGACTAGAGGTTACTTCCCACCCCCTACCCCCACCATGTTTCTTTTTTTAAAGGAATCAGAAGGCAGGGGGACACTGCTAATGCCTAAGTCTCCCAACACTCATATTCTCACATCAGTCATTAATCTGACAAAATGTAGTGATTTTTGTTCCAGTGACACCAAGGTCACAGCATAGCAAAGTCAGAATGAGGCAGTGCCCGAGGTGTGTCCAATTTCTCAGGAGGGTGAGGCCACTGTGGACTGTCTCTAGAGAAGTGCCCTGAAGCACAACCCTTGGAATAGAGGCCATACAGAGCAGTGTGAAATCACTGACCTTGCGCCTGTTCCCACTCCTCTCCCTGGGAATTGTGCTCAATGTGCAAGTCCCACTAATAAGGACAGTGTAAACCTCCTCCTGCTCTCTGGGTCACTTCCACCAGGGAGGAAACACATCCCCTGCCTCTGACCTATTCCTTCTTTCTTCAGCTACATATCCTCCTCTTATTCCCTGGAGACCTATAGATTTGCAAACGCTGAGTGTTAGTCCACTGACTATTTAAGCTCTTCTCTTTCTTAAGAGCCTTGTTCGCTAGTAGAAAATTACACTTTCTCAGACAAAAGTTCCCCAAATTGGAAGGGTTCATTTCTAAATGTTCTCTTCAAAGGACCTTACCACTATGTATGCACTGGGTCAGAAAATAGAGAGTGACAACCAGAAAAATAGGATGGGAATAAAGGGCTTGCCTTGTAAGTGGTCAACTCCAGTTCAATCCCCAGCACCACAGAAGGCTCCCAGATGGTGAGGTTGCTAGGTAGGAGTAATCTCCAAGCACAGAACCAGGAGTAAGTAAGCTCTGAACAAACCAGGCAAGACTCAAACTCTCCACTCCCCTCCCCAAATAAAGGATCCTATTAGTTTCTTTTCTTTCATGAGTTTTCTTTTTTCCAAAAAAGAAACAAAATGCAAAACGATCAGATGAAGTCAAAAGTTTTTGAGGTTTTTATCCCAAAACCTCTGTGTCTTTGTTTCCAATTTGTGGACTCTTCAAATTTCTCAATTCTTATATTAATTGAAGAAGAAAAGTAGGCAGTAAGTACTGGCCTCTTAATATTTTAAAATATAAAAAAGTATATTTCTAATTATATAGTTATTTAGATTCTCTATTGAGTTATGGGTTGTCTCTGTCTTCAAAGAGGAACGTGGGTGGGTAGTCAAGGATGACCAAGGAGGGAGTGGTACAGATGCTAAAGGTTAGATTTAAAGAGTACCAGGTTCACAGAAATCTCAAGCAAGGGACAGAGACCAACATCATTCTGTAGCTCATGCTGTTCAGACCCTGAGAATCTCCACCTGTCACTTCAAGTATGAGCTGCCAACCCAGAAACACAATCGTAGGCCCTAAAGAGCCCTGTGTCTACAAAGGTAGTTTATGTAAAGGGACAATCATTGTAGTAAGTTCAGTCATTCCTTTTCTTGTGTGTTAAAGATTCACTAAGTTCTATTCTATTCATGGCCATGAAGAAACTATGGTGGAGGTGGAGGGGGCAGGAAGGTCTAAGTAATCTTGTAAAGACAACTAATCATTTAGAATTGGTTTCACCAGGAGAAACAGTCAATCAAATAGATAGTAAAAATGGCTAAGGGACAGAGATAGGAAACCTATAATAAAAGGGGATAAAGGAGAGGGAACCTCCTCTTGGATCCCTCATTTGTGCTCAGACCAGTGAAGGAAATAATGGTTCTCACCCACGTGGTGATCTGAGAAAAAAGGAAAGCCCAAAAGGACAAGGAGTTTCAGAGGTATTATGTCATAGATTCCCAGTAACATACACTACATAGTAGCAGACTAGGGGAACACCAAAAGACAAGGCATAATGCAGAAGAGAATTGGGTAGGATGAGTGATGCAGTACACTGGGGACCAGATGAGTAACATCAGTCACTGAAAAGAGGAGTTCAAACATGGGTGACATTGGAGAAGGATCTAGAACTGTCCAAGTGTACAGGAAAGCAACTTCAATAGCTTAAGCATCCTAGTCAAAGGGATTTTGTGTGTTTTATATAAATTTTACACATGAAATTTAAGAACCTACCCAGGAGCTATCACTTTCAACTATAGGTCTCTGGTGGAGAAAGGAAGGACTAAATATTGTTTTCTACCTTCAGGGAACCAAGCCTCCAGTCTGTATCATCTCTGAGCACCCATAAAAGACCTCAGTTGAGAGGAATAGGCCATGTTTAGCTTTATTTAGAGGCTGATGAAAGGACAAGACATTGTGTCTTTCTTACTCACACTGAGACCATTCAATACTGTGGGAGACAACACAGAGGAGCAGGAACCTATGGGGACTTGTGAGCTCTGGAGGTTGTCAAGAGGCCACACTATCCCCTACAGTCCTCTGGTAATACACTTCTGCAGAGCTCTTGGGCATGCTTCACTCTCTCCCCATCTCTCTGTGCTCTGTCACATCATGTCACCCTGAACTGTGAGGCCAACCATCTTCAGTTCCAGCTCTATTGTATCATCAAAGGCCTTTCCAGGTCCTTCTCTCTAACACCATAATTAAAGATGGAAAACCCAGCTCAAGCAAGATCCTGAATTATCTCATTTTGAGGAGAAAAAAAAGAGAGAAATGGGAGAAAGATTCCATCCCCCCTCTCCTGTATGAATTGGCAGATCAAGAGAGAGTCCTCCTCACTCTCTTCCTCCCAGAGGGTCTCATCTGAGATCAGAAAACAAAGCTCATGTAAACTAGGACTTTACTAGCAAACAAAGAATGACAGATTTGTTAGCAAATTAGACACAGTGGTGGAGGAGGGGGAAGAGTGGTGGTGAGGAAGGAGTGGAAAGAGTTATCTCTGTGTGGTCAGAGAAAATTCTCGGTGGAATTTTCTCAAAGATTCCCAATGTTCACATTTAGTCTTATCGTCAGGTCACATGCCCTGATTGTCATTCTAGAAAACATCACCAAAGTTGTATTTGGTCAAAGTTTCAAACAGATAATAGAAATAAAATCAAAACTTTAAAGGTGGGAACTGGGAGGAGGAAGGGCTAAGTGAGGATCAGGAACATAAGAGGGCTTTCTGAAAGGGGCAGCCACAGGGCTTTGAAGGATGGTCCTCATAGCTCCCATGTCATCCAGATCTTCCAAGGCTGAGTCACCCAGATGCCTTGTCCTCTCTTTTGCATCTGCCCCACTTGGTTGCTCCCACTGTGGCACCATCCCAATATCTATAATTCATGGTGGCAGATGTGTGCAGAGTCAGAAGGGAGTAAAGAGAGGAGACTGTAAACAATCCCCCTACTCCATCTTGTAGAGACTCCACTTACTGTAATCCAACCCCCTGGCCCCTGTGAATGGGTCCGAAGCAGGGGCATTGCAAAGAATTAAGAAAACGCAACAGACATAAGGAAGAAAAGCATAGGGTCACAGGGGCTTCCAGCCTTGAGGACTGAGCTCCACTGTCCTCCCCAAAGGATCTTTATTGTCCAGACTCAAATCCACATGATGGGGGAAGGGCAGCTGTAGTTAACAGACAAAAGTACCTATCTTTAGGCTCATCAAGTCTAGGTGGGCTTTATGTCTCAAAAAGGGTAGGTGAAGGGAAGAAGAAGCTAGGGCAAAGTCTGTTTTGAGAAAAGCAGGATGTGAGTTTTGTGTACATAGCTAAACCCTATAACTGTCAAAAGCACAGGTTGGCCTAAGAGAAGCCCTGGGAGGGCCTCCTGAGGTGTCCCTCCTACAACCCCACCAGACCCTCGGGCTCTGCAGCTCACCATGTGGCAACCAGGTTCTGGCATAGAGCATCAACACCAGAAATGCCAGCTGCTCTTGGGTTTTCAGCAGTCTCAATTACTGCCAAGAATTGACTACTGCTCCTCTGAGCGATCAAAGCAGCAATTCAACACTCAGTTGTATTCTTGCCAGGGGCAACTTGTAGGCAATAGGACAATGAGCCAGGAATGGGCTTTGCCACTGGGTAGCTGATAAGCCAGTTGGACAAAGATATTCCTAATATGAAATTCATGTATAGAGCCTCTGGAGATAGCACACAGAACTACCATGCTGAAGGCAGCAGGAGGTCTGATAGTCTTGGCTGTAAGTGAGCTAACCTACCCAGAAATCTGGCCCTTCAGCCCTTCATCTATGAAAAAGCACAGCTTCTTCCCAAGCATTCTACTTGTCTGAAGCTAGTCTGTGTTTCTGCACAAAAATATCTAATCCAGAGAGATAGTACAGGAGGTTTGGCACTTACCGTGATAGAGCCAACCTGTGCTTGAGCACCACATATGATCTCTGGAATCCCTCTAAGGGTGATCTCTGAGTATAGAACAAGAGGTAAGCCAGGAGCACTGCTGAGAGTGGTCAAAAATAATTCCCAAACACCACTTCCCTCCAACAATAGTTCACTGTACACCAACGAGTTTCAATGAGTGAAGGAGGAACACTGCACAGACCCATCAATGGGATTGTTGGTACCTCCTTCCCACATGGCTCTGTTGCTGCCCATCTTAACCATAGCTTGCCCGAGGACAAGGTCCAAACCCTTTAGCTGTTTCCCTCTTTTGGAAGTCTTGGAGATGCTGATGGGGAAACAGCATTTCCAAGTCTAGCTCTGGAGTCATGTTTTCATGACAATTCTGAGTTCCCTTCTTAGGAGTCTTCAGATGTTTGGGGGTTATAGGTCCTTATCTGTCTATAATGAACACTTAGTTTACCTGTAGTGAAGCAGTAGGGAACCTGAGTGTCAATGCGGTTACCAAGAAGAGCCTCCACAAACATAGGAAAGGAAGGAAACAGTGGGCCCCAAGAGCGCACTCCCCGTTCCCTCATCCTTTCTTCCCATCTTATACTCCCACCTCTGCAAACAGAGGGAGAGGCTTGAAAAGAGAGTCAAGGGCCAGGATAGAGTTTAGCTTATGGAAAGTGCTGATCTGTGCACAAGATGAATGGGCTGCCCTTGCCCTTTCTACAGGAGAACACTCCCCTCAAGTGGCAGAAGAGAAGGCTCCAGCACAAGTGGCTCTTTCCTCATAAAAAGGTACAGATCCAGCACCTGGCAGAGAAACTGTCTGGACCCCACAGACCAAAGAAACAACTGCCACATAGCCAGTGGATGACAGACTCCCATAGAGCCCAGTTCTGGGGTCCCCCCCGTCCTTTCCCTACAAAGTCTTCCACTGCTGGTTCCTGTACCCACAAGCAATGGAAAGCACACGTGTGCTCTCCTAGGCTGTCTGCCAAATCTGTGAGCCCCACAAAACTCCCACCTACGCTGTCTGCATAAAACCCATCCTCTGAAACATATTTTTCCTAACCAGATACCATGAGTAGAAATTTCCAGAATTCCCCTCAGGGGGCTTCTACATATTCACATCCCTTCTTTCTTCCTTTCCCTCCCATATGTTTATTAAGTGTGTCCCATCAGCTGGGTTAGCAGAGACAAAGACAAACCACCCACCTACCAAGGCACTCTGAGGAGCAGGAGTTCCATGATTCAACCAGATAGGAAACAAGCCAGCGAAGTTGCCCAGCAGCTGCTCAAGCTCTAGCAGGCCAGAGTCATGAATGTCCTTTAGCAATTTGAAAAAGTTGTTCTCCTTGGGGTTGTCAGACCATCCAGTAGCCTGTCATTTCTTTCCGTGTTGCCCAGAGAAAGCCACTGGTTCCACTGAGCGCCTTACTTGTTTGCATTCAAGTCCCAATGAAAAATGTGAATGTCAGCACTTAAACACAGGCAACTCTTAACTACTGCCTGAGTGAAAGATTGAGTAGAAGATCTGAATAAAAGAGGCTCAGGCATGAATGAGTACGCGTGCACACACCCCAACACAAAGGGAAGGAACAGAGGAGACACGTGTGCAGAGCAAAAAGTAAAGAGCTCAAGAAAGTTCAAAAGTGGATCATGGAGATAGCTCAAGGGTTGGAATTTGTGCCACATATAAAGTGGTCCCATATCTAATCCCCAAATTAGATGTGTGTGACCCCCCAAATGGCTAAGCCTAAGTACAGAACCATCAGGACAGTATCTCTGAGCTGATTATAACAAAGAATGGCTATGCTTTCCTTTCCTCACTCCAAGTACACCCTGAATAAAACCCCTATGGAAAAAACAAACATGAAAAAGAAACATTTTTTGCCACAGAGTCAGTCACACACTTGGCATATCTTAGACCAAATAAATCAGTTCAAAAACATTGTCTTCCCTATATTAAGTGAGGTACAATAAATGGCTATCTAGGCATACTCTCCTAAGGAGCCTGCACAGTGCATGCTTTCCTCACATAAAGCATTTGCTTTTTCCAGGAAACTCTCATTTCAGAGGTCCCATCCTGTTCCCAAGACCATCCTACGACTGTCTGAGATGAGTCATTGAGATGAAAGGAATGAATGTCCTTGGGCAATTTCACCCCCTTTCGTCATGAGAAAGGGTAACTCCACATGGGCTTTCCTAAAGTGAGAGGCTTGAAACCACTGGGATTTCAAATGAATTTCATTCCTTTCCCTTGCTGAAGAAACTGTATGGGTAGATTCACACTTATTGATCTGGGTTGGTCAGAGGACTCCCCATCCAAAACCTTTGAATGATATGGCACCATATCTGAGTGATATGGAATTTCGCTAAATGTTAATGGCTGGCAAAAGGGTCTTCTTCATGGGGCTGCGTCCTTAGAACTTGGACTTCTATGCATTCAACATCTGTGGATTTCCATAGCACCTTTCTCCAAGGAATTCCCCACCCTTATAAACAGGAGTTCATGCATTCTCCCTCCTTTGAAAGTAGGCAGGGAATCAGCCTGATTATCTTTATGAACACATGGATGAGTGTTCATAGAAAAGAAGAGAAATTCCAAGATCCCACTGCAAATATAGGCCTATGGGAAGAAAGGAGGAACACCTGGCCTATCACTCCATAGCAGTTCTCTATCTTACCTTGACCATGATTATGGTAAGAAAGGGTCCATGCTAAGAAGAGCATTACATGATTCTTTTACATGTGTGCAGAACTTGACCAAACCACTACATTCAATTATTGCTCCAAATTCTCATGTTTCTGGATTCTGACTTCTGGGGTAGGGAAATGAGAAATAAAGACAAAACAGAAGCCAGGAACAACTGTGGTGGGGAAGATGCTCAAGCACCACCCCAGATAAGGACCTGAGTGGAGCAGCTCTACTATGTTCTTGTGGGAGGGGAGGTAAATCAGAACAGACACTGCTTTGGGACATTAGTTCAGAGAGTTGGACCAAGATGCTAAGGCCTTCCTGAGTATCCCAAGAAACCTGGATGGAGGAATCGGCTTCCCAGTTTTAATCAGTAAAATATCTTCATTCACTTGTACCTTCGTTTTAGTGAAGATTCTCCCTCCACTAAATTCTGGAAACATACTCAGTTAAAAACAAAAAGCTGGACTCCAGAGACCCCATGTGGGGAGGTTTACATTCTGACTAATCTAATCCCTGCTGCAACTACTCAAATCCTTAAGAACTTGGATCTCATGGGTGGAGCCCCAAACAGAGAAAATCCCAATTAGCCATGCCAATTTTCCCAACCCACAGTACAATGGAACACAGTCTAATCCTGACCTGCTTAATCCCCGCCCAAGGATCACAGTGTCACGGCATGGATGGCATCTGGCTCCATGCCACACAATGTCCTCTCTTAATCAAAGGCGGTTCATTTTCTATTATTTACAAAAAATATAATCCATATTGACAACTTCACCACCTCCCTGACTCCCAGAGATGCAGGCCCACTCCTATCATGATCATCCCATGCCTACCCACTTGTACCCTATAGAAAGCAACATATGTTTCATGGCATCTACAAGTTATTGTTCATCTGCGTTGGTTTTGTATATGCCACTTAGGAGAAAAAGCATCCAGTGCCACCTCTTGTGGGTCCTCTTGGTCCTGCCAGACTCCTGGGAGGACCCCTCTCATCAGAACTGTCAAGGATCTAAGACTCTGCACTGCATCCCACAATTGCTTTCAAGATGTTCTGTGTACCAACCTCTGGTATTTATCCTGTTATCCTGCCCAAAAAAGGTATGACTAGAGGATTTGTTCCCTCAAGAATCACATGAGCAGAGTAGATAGGAATGAGGGAGAAGGAAAAAATATCCGCCAGAGACACAATCAGGACAGAAGTATGAGATCACCAGGGTAGGAGAAGGAAGGAAGATGTGCAAGTTGAGCAGTTGAGTTAGATGGCACTCCTGAGGGACTTCAGAAACAGGGTTATAAGGAATAGGAGGCACTACAAGGGCAGGAGAGCTTGAAAGATTTTAGGTATATATGAATGATATAAGAGTAATTTTTTATTCTGATTTTTGGGTTAAGTTAGGAATTATCAAGTAGTTAGATAGTATAGACGAACATGTAGTGTTTTTCAAGGAAGGAAAACCTGGAGTAAAGAGGAAAAAATGGAGGCAGAAAGAGACAGATTTTGAGGGTGTTTTTTTTATTTTTATTTACTTATTTGGTTTTGGGGGATCCTATCCAATGGTTTCAGGGGCTATTCTGGTTGACTGCTCCAAATATTCTAGACTTTCTCTTGATGATGCTTGAAAAACCAAGCAATTCTGGGGAATCAAACCTGGAGTTCTAATATGAAAAGCCTATAGAGCCATCTCCCCAACTTGAGACACAATTTTGGGGGGGAGGTGTTGGGTCATACTGTACAGTGCTCAAATGGACTATTTCTGGCTCTCTGTTCAGAGATCATTTCTGTCAGTGTTCAAAGAACCATATATGGTATTGGGGATTGAGCCAGATTCAAGTGCATGAAGACAAACACTTTAATCCCTGTACCATATCTTCCCAGCCTAGAGAGATAAGTTTTTATTTTGTTTTGCTTTTTGGGTCACACCCGGCAGTGCTCAGGGGCCATTCCTGGCTCTATGCTCAGAAATCACTCCTGGCAGGCTCAAGGGACCATATGGGATGCTGGGATTCAAACCATCGACCTTCTGTATGCAAGGCAAACACCTTACTTCCATGTGAGAGATAGACTTGGTAGAAGGTACCTTCATTCACTGCCTTCTTGTTGGATCCTGGAATCTGTTTCTCTCAATGTGGGGCAGCTTGTTCACCTGCTAAGTAGGTCTAGTTCCCTAGACCTGCTCCTCACTTTCCCTCCATGTCTCCCTGGAGTCTCTGCAGTTTCCCATCACCTTGACCCTTGTTCTCCTAACTCCCAGTAGAACACACAAGTTAACAAGTGTATACATAAGTAGTTTTGCATTCTTCTCTTCTTGAGTGTTCTCCTGGAAATGGTCACCCACCTCACAAGACAAGTGTTTGTATGAAGTTCTAAGCATGATAAATTCCTATGTTGGGTCACCTGTTGACACCTGTTAAAGTTCTATATCATTTGTAGAACCTATTTTCCCTTTACCCCACAGAGCCAGATACAATAGAGTATAGACAATGCTGCCATGCACTGAAAGATATTTTTGATACATGAATCAATTTATTAGCTAGACTAAATATTGAAGTTCCTCCTTAATATAGTCACTCTCAAGAAAACAAATCCATTGGATTGTCAGATACCAGAGGGGAAGTAGCTGGGAACCAGGATTAAATCCATGACTTGGAAAGCTCCTATCTCTGAATCTCAAATATCACTCAGGATCTTCCTAAAAAATATTCTGACAATAATCTTAATAAGTCTCATAAAAGTGAGTGTTTTAGAACTGTAGAGATAGTACAGGAGTGTTTATTTGCTTTATATGTAACCAATCCCACTTCAATTCCCAGCTCCACATATGATTCCCTGAGCACTGCCATTATTTTGGTTTTTTTTTTGGGGGGGGGCACACCCGGTGACACTCAGGGGTTATTCCTGGCTATACGCTCAGAAGTCTCTCGTGGCTTGGGGGACCATACGGAAAATCGGGTGATAGAACTGTGGTCCGTCCTAGGCTAGTGCAGGCAAGGCAGGTATCTTACCTTCAGCACCACCGCCCGGCCCCTACTGCCATTCTTTTTTTTTTGGTTTTTGGGTCACACCCGGTAGTGCTCAGGGGTTACTCCTGGCTCCATGCTCAGAAATTGCTCCTGGCAGGCACGGGGGACCATA
>PVKC010004566.1:0-21452 GCA_004027635.1 Crocidura indochinensis
TAATATATATATTAAGTAGCTTTATGACCACACTTATGGCATAAAAATGTCATAGACATCACTTACATGTCTTATGTAGACTTCACTTACATGCTATTCTATATTAGTATAATTAATATTTCTGAGTGAAATGTTCAATATAATCTAAAGAACTCATTTTGGCTAACTTCTTGGAGAAAAGTTAAATGATAAAACTGTACCCTATCTAATTATGCGGAATGATGTAAATTCACTATGTCAGAATCTTGCATTGCATTATCTGGGAAAGAGTAGAATTATTGGAAATAGAAGTGGACGTTTTGTTGTGACAAGTCAAAACAATAATGAAATCACTCTCTATTGCTTTGGAGTGGGAACAATTAGAGTTTGTTCAAATTTAAAGCCTATTTCCTGACAACAAAGGTGTCAAATCTCATTTTAGTCACATTCAGTAATGACTTTGAATGCATGCAAATGTGAGATTTAGTCAATGGGTCTCTGGGACAACTCCAGGATTCAACTGTGAAATTAGAATAGCTTGTATCTAAAGTGGAATTTCACACCTGCTGAACAAGCAGTCTATTTCTTTAGTTATGGCAGCTCAAAAAAATAATGCAGAAGTTGTATTTCTAAGTTTTTGTGTGAGCCATAGAAGCCTTAGCAAGAAGAACTGTACAATATGTACTTAGTATTCCACTTAGTATTTTATAATTACTCAGTATGATTGTAGCAGTAATAAATAACCTCTCACTGATCGGTAGCAGTATGGAAGTTTACAATAGAGAATATATTTAATACAACTGCATTTTCTTGGATTAAAATATTTACCAGAAATTGAAACGTGATAAACAAAACTAATCTGCTGCTGTGTCCTATATAATATCCCAAATATCTTCCAATGTCAAGTTATTGATCAGGTAATTTAAATTGTTAAGTTACAGCATTTTTATTAGTTCAGAAAATTCAGTTGGGAACAAATATATGCAGATGGTTATATTTTTCACATTGGAATTGCATTATATTTTATTTTTCTATTAAATTTGTGAACTTATCCCTTTATATTTAATTAGAGGCTGTTGCTATTGAATATTGAGTCATAACAAACTCTTCTTGTCGACCAGATTATTAAAATGGGAAGCAGCTGAACTGAAAGCAAAGAGAATGCTTTATTTTTATGCACAAATCATGGGATGTAAAACTCTCTGCCTTAATATAAATCACTGTATATCAAACATAGGACATGAAACAAAATATATAGTATTATGCAAGGAAAGCTGCATATCTTTGTTGCATTACTGCTCTGGTAATATTTACAATGAATAGTTATAAAGCAGCATGCATTATTTTCAGTTAGCCAGTGGGATAATGTGTGTCTATCATGTGAAAATAAGCATTTCCCTGTAAAACACATTTAGGATAAAATTGTTTAAAAGCTTTTCCATGGTGGAAGGTAGACGATTGTTAGTGTGTGTTTTGGAGAAGTAGGTACACCTGACACACCTGACAGCTTTCAGAACTTACTTCTGGCTTTGTGCTTAGGGATCTTTCTTGGTTGTGCTCATAAAGCTATATGTTGTGCTTGGGATAGAACACAGATTGGCTCCATGCAAGGTAACACCTCTTAAACTTTGTACTATCTCTCTGATAAGAGAATCTATATTTTATAAGTAAATAAAATGGAACTGCTTGATTTTCAAATGTTTCACAATCTTCATAATACAGATTGGGTATACCTTCTAAGTGAACTCATAATATATTGTGCTATGCTATATAAATGTATTCTTTATTATTTTCACAGCAGATATTTCTTGTCAAATAACAAAAATCATATCAAACATAATATAACCTCTTAATAATGTTATTTTATCAATTATCCCTGTTCACTGTCTTTTCATGTCTGTAATACAAAAGGCACCCAGTAAATTGCAATGAATTGACATAATTAAAGTAAAAATTGATTTACTTAAAATTACTTTGCCTAAAATCTTGTTTTTTGTTTCCCTTTTAACATTTGCTTTCATAGTGTCTGATGGTTTTTAAAGCATTTTTCAGCCAATGAAAGATCAAAATTATTTCTAAAGCTTCCTTTGAAGGAGCAATTCAATCATTCACACTGAATACAAAATCCTATCTCTTTATGTACTGGCTGTGACCCCAGATTTTCTACCAGGCAGCAAAAGAGAGTGTCACAAAAACCCTTTCACAGTCATTTTCTCCTGCTTGTGCATTAGCCAGTATTCTCAATGTGATGATTGCTTCCTGCCTTGTAGTAGAAGCAGGCAATGATTCAACCCTTGCTATTGCCAATAAGAATATTGTCATCTTGGTTCAGTTTCTGCTCTCAAGAAGTGCACAAAATCAGTCTCAGGAGTGGCCACGTTGGAATAGGATAATGTGCTTCTTTTCATGATATTTATTACTAAGCTGTTCTTTGAACATAACACAGAGCCTTTCTTATCAAATGAAACTTTAATCTCACCATTGTAAAGTTTGTCTCTGAATCCCTGCTGTTTAATTGGTTATACTTAACTTAGTCAATGAGAAAAAAAATGTGTTTCAATATGCTGTTACTTGCAACTCTTGTCAAAGAAACTGCATATGCTACAGTGATCAGTGATATGTTACTTACCATTATAATGTATTTAACAGTATGGTTGGACTTTAGTGACAATTGTACGAATCACCTTGGTATTCTTTTCAAGCCAGCAAAATTCTTTGCTACATAATTGAGGATGAGTATTCAGGCATCTGTATTTCACTTGTCATAAATTAATGTATAAATTGCTTAAGACTTTTTAAAAAGATAAATAAATAACAACAGCAAAGAATTGGTAATGGTATACTTAGTTACCACTTAGCTTCTCAGACTCTGGTCTGAGGAGTTAGGGTCAATAGAAGACATATAATAGTATTCCCCTTCTTAAAAGTGAAAACACTTTGATATCTACTAGTATTTTTTTTCTCAAATGATTTTCTGACCAGTCTTTCAACATTTTGCTTGTAATTCAGCAAAAGTGGCAATGTGTGTCTGAAACTTTCAAGACACACCCCAAACATTGATTGATGACTTTTCCTATTTATCATCATAGATGAAATTACCATTTTGGTTTTTGCTATATAAGTCACCATTCAAGTGTAAAAAGCAGAATTCGAAATATGACATAGCCTGGGGCATTTTTCTTCGTAAGGTCTTAAGTATTAGCTCTTATCACTGAACTAATATCACATTGTTGAAACAACTCTATAGCAATATAAAAACTCAATAGGGCATTGCATTTTTAAAAATTAAATATCACTAATGTGTGGTCATAGAGATAGGACAGCAAGTAGAGCACTGGCCTTGCATGCAATTACTCTTGCTTCAGTACAAAACACCCAATATTGTCCCCTGAGACCACTAGGTCTGGCATCGTAAGGCAGGGCAAGGATGAATCCCTGAGCACTATTAAGTGTGATCTCAAAACAAAGATAAACCATCCATGTAAAAAGAGTTTTTGAAAAAATAATGCCCATTTTCTTAGCTGCCTCACCATTCAAAGAAGAATATTTAAATTTTCCAATGTCTATAATCTTTTCCCAGAAACCACCCCAATCATTAAATGTTGTTTTATATTCTTATTACAAACTATCTTTTCATATTGTATCTACACAAATGTCATATACATTTTCACATTCACATAGTTTATTTATTGTGAGCTTTAGAATGTCCAAGCATAAAATAAAATTTTTGCAGTGAAATTAAATTTTATATATATATACATGTATATATATATATATATAAACATATATACTCAGAACACTCCAAAAAGATTTACTGGTACACAACATTATTTACAAAATACAATTAAAATTAGCTGCATTCAAATTAAGAGAACATGAATGTAAACATCTGTGTAAGAAACAAGATTGCTGTTCAATAATATTATTTTCCTACACTTATTTATATAACCCTCCAAATTCTTTTACATTCAGTTCAGTCTGCATTCTTACCTTTCATAATTCACTCTTTGTATTTCTTACCTTAAAGTCTAAACTAGGTAGCTTTGGTTTAATCACTACTGGCTTAAGCAAATCTTAAGGAAATTATTTTTAGTTCTGTTATTTCACTTTAAGGTTAAGCACTTTTTTGTTTTAATTTTCACAGGTAAGCATTATTAAATAAAACTATTTCAATAGAGCATACTGAGTTTTGTATGTTCAAGATGGTTAGACTCTACCATTAAAAACAAGTTATGATGATATGATGTCAAGAGAGTGTAAAATAATGCCCAGTGCACATAGTCTATATTGGATGTACTACAACTTGTTTTCAATGAAACAGTCAGTATTAGCCACATTGTTTTCAGTCACTTTTAATCTTCTGTCAAAAAAAGATGATTATGGTCTCTAGAGAAACAAAACTCCTTGACAAGAAATAACAATGTAAACTTTCTAAAAAAAATGCCAAATTTGACTCAAATAATTTGTATGTAAATTCGCATTTTGGAAAGAAAAGAATTATTTTTTCCTTAATTTTTAGTTCTTGTCCAATTTTTAAATAGGAAACTGTGTCTTTTTAGCCCTGAATGAACCAATATGAAAGTCAGTATATGACCCTTATTGCTAATTTGTGCTTGGCTATGATGAATTCCTATTTTTTTTGAAAGTAGTAAAATTACTATGTAAAAAATTACTATGTAAATATTTTAAGGTTTTCAGAAATGTATATTAGTGATCCTAAAAATAATTTCCTTCAATTTTGTGTTTTGTGATCCTATAGAGCCCATGAACTTACTAAATAATTTTAAGAGCATGATTACTAATCACATACTGAATACTACAAAGTATTAGTCTTAACATTTATTATGATTACTCCCTCAACTTAAAATCTCCATTTTATAAATTGAATTTGTTTTTATAGAAAGATTAAGTGATATTCATTTACAGAGTCAATAACTGATTGAGGTGGATGTGAACCCAATACTGTCTGGTCTGGATCACATAATCCCCCAGTGCTATCATGTACTATAGCATAGAATTAGTGAATTAGTGGCCATGCTAAGTCATTAGAGCTAAGTCCTCTACTGTCTCTCACAGGTTAAACATTTAAACTTCTCTTTGTTGCTCATCCTTTTCTCCTTAGACATTATAGATTTTGTTTGTTTGTTTTTCTTGTTGTTTCTGTTGGGTTCAGAAGGGGTCAGCTGCACACCCTGTGGTCAAGATTTATTTCTGTCTCCATATTTAACTGTAACTCCTGGTGATGCTAGGGAGAACCATGTGAACTGCCAGGGATTGGACCCACATTGGCTATGCATACTGCTGTACTAACACTAATGCCAGTGTTTTAATATCTACACTAACAACTATCATGACAATGGTAATGAGTGAGAGAAAAAATGTCTGTTTAGAATACAGACAGGGTATGGGGAGGAAGAAAATAGGGGGGCATTGGTGGCAGAAAAATTGCACAGGTGAAGGGAGGTTTTCTTTTCTATAACTGAAACCCAACTATGAGCATGTCTGTTATCGGGGTGCTTAAATAGAGATATTATAAAAAATGATTGAATCATTTTGATCATAAAATAAACCCTTTCAATTTTGAGTTTTGTGATCCTACATAGAATGTTTGCCTTGCAAATGGCAAAAATTGTTTGCTCCACCTGCATGACCAGGAGTGATCCCTGAGAAAAGGAAAGGAGTAAGTCCTGAACACTATAATCCCCCAAGTAAATTTAACAAAAATTTTAAGATCCATTTGGGGGTGAGAGTGTCAGGCTCCATCATCTCTGTGCCCTGGTTTTGACCTGAGCTTTTATCCCAGGCAAGACTTTGTCTTGTGGGTTTTTGTACCAAGCAGAACCAAAACAGGTGAAGTTAAAGAAGACATGAAAATAAACACAAAAAACATATATGTACATAGATAGATAGATAGATAGATAGATAGATAGATAGATAGATAGATAGATAGATAGATAGATAAAGGAAGAAATAAATAAAAATGAATTAAAAAACAATTAAGGGAAAAAGTGATATAGGAGACTACCTTACATTTTGAGGTAAACAATTTAAGAGGTAGTACTATAATCGTATTAAACATACAAGGGGAATATAGGCTTCCCTATTGTCTTTTGAAATATTCTGTGGGGGATGGAATCCAGGGCACACCCTGGACTAGTTGAGTTTGAGAGATGATGTGCGGTAAAAAGAGTTTGGTAGACTTGGGGGTCCTTCTGGAGCTGAATCTGGTATCAAGCAACAGTCCACATAGGGGAGAGGGTGAGAAGGAGGGTCACAGAGCATGAGTCAGAAATATTGGTTGTAATTTCTTTCCGGGAGTGAGACTGAGAGGTTGTTCTCTTGCTTGGGAGCTGTGTGATGTCCTATTGGAGCAAGAGGTGGATCTTGATACCTAATGAGTTCAGAACTCATTAGTAAAGAGCATTAATAAAAAGGAATATCAAATTGGAATTGGGGGGAGAAGGGATAGTAGGATTTCTTAGGGGGGAAGAAGTAGTTTGGGTTTTTGGTATTTGTTTTGTTTTGTTTTCTTGTTTATTTTTCTTAATGTTAATTTTTGGTTTTGCCTTCTGTGATGGCTTTCTTTCTTATCCCCTTTCTTCTTTTAAATTGATATTTAAAACCCTATAGATGGACCTCTCCAAGATTTTTTTCTTTGTTTGTTTTTTGCTTTTGGGGGGGTTTGTTTGTTTTTTGTTTTGTTTAGTTTTGCTTTTTCTTTCCCTTCAAACAGAACCACATAGCTTGAATCATCTTGTTCTGCCTCATAAATTGAGGGGAAAAATTAAATGGTACCAAACAGTTGTATGAACAATGAGTAGAAAAAGATGATCAGTCTTAAACACCAATTCCAAAGTCAACAACAACAGAATCTATAACCAATCTACAACAAATTAGACATAGAAGGAACCACTTATACTAGCAGCCTGGGGATAAAGAAGGGGGATATGCGATGCATGCTGGTAACAGGGTTGGAGGGAGGACAACACTGATGGTGAGAATGCCCTGGTGCCACTATGTACCTAAAATATCACTGTAAAATATTTGTAATCCAGTTTGGTCACAATAAAAATTATTTTAAAAATGTTTAAGATCCAGAGTGTATTAATTTTAATATATAGGGAAATTACTTATTTACTTACCTATTTAGAAAATATGCATCAAGTAATTATTAAATTATAAACATTGGAGAAAAAAAAAGACAGAAGAGAAAGTTGTCCTGAGTGAAAAAGATAACAAATATCAGAAAGCACATTTAGTAGGTCTAGGAAATGATACAGAATAAAGATACTAATGCAGTGAATATGCTATGAGACAGGCTAGAATCATCAACGTGACAGAGGTGGCTTTTTTAAAGTTTTTTGTTGTTGTTGTTGTTGCTGTTGTTTTATTGGGGGGTGGAGGTTGAATGATCAAACCATCATGAGCCAGCAGGCAAAGCAAGTTTCTACCCACTCTATTCTCATGAACTACAAGAGGAGGCTGTTTTAATAAAGTACAGAAAACAACAGAATGACATTCAGACCAATGATAAATAAATATGAAGGTGCCAAGGCAGGAAAGGCACTGAAAACAGAGAAGTCAGACACCGGGGTCTATTAAGCAGAACTGAGAGAAAACAATCCGTCACAAGGCAATTGAGGTCCAAATCTTACAGAACTTATACTGAATGAATTGAGAAACATCATCTTCTTAGGTTAAACTCCACCAAGGACAATATTTAGAAATAAATTTTTTGGTAAAGTTGAAGTTCAGAGAAAGGTATGAAGATCTATAGGATTGAGTTTATAATATGAAAAATAGAATATATAGCTCTCTCACAACCCTATGTATGTATCCACATGAGGATACAGTGAGAAAATATTTATATGCATCCAAGAATAGGATTTTGCCATAACCTTGGATAACCAGGATGATGTTCTAATCTTAGATGTCTGTCTTCAAAATGGTGAAAGGCAAATTTGTAATGTTTAAGACACCAAATTCATAAAATTCTGTTAGAACTACAGGAACAACTGAGAGTAAGATCTTAAAACTACAACAAAATTCTTCTTATATAATAGTAACCAAATCATTTTATTGAATGTTATGGTGAGTTTTGGTTTAATAGCATTTACATACTGTAAACTTGATCTCTAAAGGAGTAAAATAGATTAAACAGGCAAAAATTAAATCTATATATACATTTTTCTACACTTATTGTTGAATTATAATGGTGGTGGTGGTGATCTTTTTATAATAGAACTACTTCTAGTATTACTTGTAGATAATTTCTGGAAAAATTATGTCAGTACTTTTATATGTTTGTCATTTCTAATTTGTTAAAGAAGCAGCACTTAATTCTGAGTTTACATTTAAAATAAATAAGTCTGGCTCGAGTGATAGTACTGCTTCCATGTGACCAACAGAGGTGAGGAACTCTGATACCTATATGAACCCCCTATGCACTGCTAGGATGGCTCCAAAATAAAAAATAATAAGAGTTACATCTTCCAAATGTATATATAGCTTTGTAATAAAAATTTTGAATATCAGGGCTAGAGCAATAACATAGAGGTAAGGCATTTGCCTTGCATGCGGCTGACCCAGTATGAACGGATGAACCTGGTTTTGGTCCCTGGCCTCTCATAAGGTGTCCTGAGCCAGGAGCGATTTTTGTATGCATAGCCAGGAGTAACCCCAGAGCATCACCAGGTATGCCCAGAAATCATAAAATAAATTATAAAATGTTTGTACTTGTGTATGTTATTATAATTTCTATTTACATTTTATATGGAAACATTATTAATTAGTAACAGATCAATGAAAATATAATAATATAGAAGAATTGCTTTACTAGGGATTTAGAAACAAAATATCTGTGTGCCAATTTGGCTGCTAAATAGAAATGTAATCAGAAATAGAACTATGCTATGTAATAAAGATGACTTTTGAAAGTAATTTCCATTGTTTTTTAGAACATTTTGTTAAATAATGAATTAACTCTCGAATAGTTTCTTATTTTAGCTCCAAAACCTTATACCTAACAACCATTTTGAGGTGTTCAGGTTTTCTCAATTGCTTCATTCTTTGTATCACAATTTAAACCCATTTTTATTTATTCTTCGTTTTTCCTCTACCCACCAAAAATAGACTCTCACCAGGCTACTCAGGCACCAGAAAAAATGACTCATGTAGTCCCATACAAAATATTACGTATCCATGAAATCAATCTAAAGTTACATAATATAAGGACATGTAAGGAAACAGTAACAATGAGAAAAGGAATAGATGACACCTCCTTACTGACTCATTTGTGGCAGGTCATCTATTTATGAGGAAACTGGAAATGGCATGTCCACGCAGACTGCATTTGTGATTGAGAAGGTGATTACAGACTAAGAGAGAGTTTATGTATATGATTCTCAGGGCTTGATGACTTTTATTTGATGTATGTTTCTCCCCCACCCAATCTATCGAGGTTTTTTTTTCCAGCTATCAATACATTCTGTGAGGTAACTCAGTCACTTCACAGAATGCATTAGATATCCACAGTAATTTATTCACAATTTCACAGTCTATGTTATTTCTGAATATGTTATTCATTGAGTTACACTTACTTAAGTACTTCTTTATAGAGCAGTGCTAACTTTAAGTATTAATAACACTCGATAATTACATTAAAATTAGAAAACAACATAAATGGTTTTCCTGAGTTTCATTTTGTTTTATAAATACTTTTGTCAAACTAGAGATAGAAAAGTAGAGGTCATGGTAATAAGTAATAGAATTCCAAAGCTAAGTAATTAGCTTATGGTTTCTCCCATATTGTTCTTTTTGTAGTTTATTATGATTGGTTATTTAGATTTGATAATTTTGACAAAGTTTAACTCTAAGATGCTTTTAGATGAAAATTTCAATCGACTACTAAATATACTGATTTTATTCAATGAAAATATTAATTTTAATTACCATAATTTCTCTAAAAGTTAAGCAAAGTATAAAACTTCAAGTGTTTTTAAGTCCTAAAGTTTTTAAATTTCCTTTTAATTTGCATAAATATTCACAATATCATTCAAAGGTAAACTTCTTTTTTTTACTAAACACAATCTAAGTAATTTAATGTAAATTTATTTGGAAGAAAATATATGTTGCTTCACATTAAGTATATTATTTGTAGTTAAGTTATTGTACTCAAAACGTTATAATTTAATTGTACTCAAAAGTTACAATTTAAATTAAAACATTCAACTTAAAATGAGATTAAAATAATATGAATAAATCATGACATAAAAACCAAAATTAAACCTATATTAGAAAAGAAATATGTCTCCAAAATATTATTAATCTAGTTAAAGACTTTCAAAGAATTTGATAAAAGATTATGTTTAAGCCTCTTGATTTAAAAGTAATCTTTGCTTAAATAAAAGTGTTTTATGTTATGGAAGTTTTTGTTTTACTCCTTAGATTGACTAATATTTCTTGACTCATATCTATATTTGGGTAGCTAATAAAAAACAGTTAAATGCTGTATTGTAATTTGTTAAATATTATTCTCTCTAATTTATACCCAACTTATCTTTTATAGTGTTTTCTAGAACCATTTTCTTATCATCTATATGCTTTTGTTTATCCTGCTGCCACAGCTTAAAAAGGACACAAAAACACACAAAAAATACATAAAGCAATCCTATGTTATACCAATATATTACATATACATAGCTACCTTAAATCCTAAACTCTATTTCAGAAATGTATTCAAATATCATGGGGGCCTTTGAAAAATAGGATAAAAACTAAATGAGTTTCTATTTTTTGAATTGGGAGTTATTTAGAGTGAAGGATTTCATAAGTCAGATCTGAACACAGTTAATAAAAAAGGGCTTGCTCGTATTTGGGGGGAAATTATATATGTGTGCCTTTGTATAGATTAAGTCCAGATTTATTATTCTGAACTATTCACCCTGCATTAATCATAAATCAATTTACTGACAACTTAAAAATATGAGGAAATTTTATATGCAGCTTGTATAATCCATTTAACAGGTAAAACCAATGGGTTTTTCTCTTTTCTTCAGTTGGGTTCTCTAGCTATCCACTATCTGCTTGCCAATTTTCTTCTCCCAGGCAATCTAGGATGGGGGAAGGGTGAAAGGTATCCCACAGTAATTTTATCTCCCTTACTAAGAGAACACAAATCAACTTGAAAGGAAGAGTATGTCTAGTTTAATGGCATATTTTATGCTGAACAAGAGAAATAGCAGTTCCTAAGTCTAAACTTAAAGCCTCATAAAAGTAAATCTGGAGACTCTCACCATGTAGCAATTGTTCCATATACATTCACATACTTATCCCATGAAAGAAATATTCCTCAAAATATTATCTGTAAATTTCTACACCTTAAAATTATCAGGAAAATGACAAACAATAATAGACGTTTTTCTCTGTTTCATGTCTGAATGTCTGATGTTCAAATTCTTTCTTTTTTTTTTTTTTTTTTTTGGTTTTTGGGTCACACCCGGCAGTGCTCAGGGGTTACTGACTCCATGCTCAGAAATTCAGAAATTGCTCCTGGCAGGCACGGGGAATCATATGGGACACCGAGATTCGAACCGATGACCTTTTGCATGAAAGGCAAACGCCTTACCTCCATGCTATCTCCCGGGTCCCTCAAATGCTTTCTAAGAATGTAAAACATAGTCTTCAGTCCACTAAAAATAAAAAAAAAAGTTATCATTTTATTTAAACTTTTGAATAAAATTTTTATATTCCACTATGTAGTTTCTCTTTTTATAAATCTTTAGTTAAGCACCATGATTACAAGCAGGTTTGTAGTTGGATTTCAGTAAACAGAATAACCCCCTTCACCATTGCAACATTCCCACCGCCAATGCCCCACCTATGTAGTTTCTCATGAATTATGCAGTTCAATATATTCTTGTAGGCTTTTCTATATTAAGCTGTTTTAATTGAAATACAGTGAATTTGAAAAACATATTTGATGATGTGACTGCATATAATTTTGTTGTACGCAACTGTGTAAGGTGCATTGAAATTACTATTGAAAAATAAATAGCATAATTGAACTAACCAGCAAATCCATGTTTGAATTTTAACTTATTGCTTTACTAGCTTGAAGATTAAAATTAGAAAGCAGTACCTTGATATTTCAGTTACATCTATCTATTAAATGTCAATGAAATAATTTTGTGTAGATTAAATGACATTTTTTCAGAAGTTGTTTTCATTTCTCAGGAAAAACATTTATTATAATTATTCATGTAACTTGTTTCTAAAACTTAAATCTATCAAGCTATACTTATAATTCATATAGAATATGTAAATGAACATAGAAAGGATTTTTGTCCTTAATAATTAGTTAATATTAAATTATCAATGTTTTTCTAATCTATTTCTGGCAAATAAATTTATTCATAAAGTTAGAATAGGACTTTTTTTTAATCATAGTAGAACTTGAACAAGTAAAGTAGATATATGTCACAGTTCAATTGTTATAATAGAGAACAAATACTTTAAGTTTAGGAATATTTTAAACCTCAAAATTATGTAAATTTCTGAGCAAATATAATAGTAGAGACTTAAACAGTGAAGCAGAAAATTAAAATCTGTGATTTTAGACACTTTAATAATAAATCTTGTTAATTGCTACAGAAAGTACTTTAGTGATGAAAGATCATTGTATTTTCAGGTTTGGCCCAATGACTGAAGAAAAATATTATTCCTTGCCATTGGATGATCTAATTTAACTGAAGAGCAAACCGTGTAAAACTTTGAGTTGATGATCTGGTTGATTAATGTGCTTATTAATTCTATTAGAGTTAAATATAATTTAGTTTCTAATCACTAAGAATCATAATTCTTGTTAAATTATATTTAATTGGATAATTTTTATAGAGAGGTAATGTTTCAACTGCTATTTTACATCTGTATTATAAATTCCATATGGAAATCATGTGTTAAGATATAATTTCTCTAGAAAATGAGCAAATAACTTGCAGAAAAAATGAAAAGTAAAAGTAGTTTAGCATATTCTTAATTAATTTTTTTTCTTTTTAGATTTTTATTGAGTCCAATGTGAATTTCAAGTCTTTTACAGTTGTATTTAAGGAACATAGTGACAGTGCATTAGGGTCGTTCCCATCACCAGTGTTAACCTTCCACCATAGTTCCCAGCAAGCATTTCATACCTCCACCTATTGTTCCCTGGGCTCCTAGTGTAACAAGTCCCTTCTGGTCTGGGTCTCTTGATTCTACTGTTATTGACTTTGGTTCAGGGATTTAGGTCTGGTCATTTTTTATTAATATCTTTATTTAAACACCTTGATTACAAATATGATTGTACTTTGGGTTTCAGTCATGTAAAGAACACCCCCCTTCACCAGTGCAACATTTCCATCACAATTGTCCCGAATCTCCTTCCCCCCACCATCACCCCATCCCTGCTTTTACTCTAGACAGGCTTTCTACTTCCCTCATTCATTCACTTTGTTATGAGAGTTCTCAACGTACTTATTTCTCTAACTGCAGTCATCACTCTGTGGTGAGCTTCATGTCCTGAGATGGACCTTCCAGCCCTCCTCTCTTTTGTATCTGAGAATTATTGCAAAAGTATCTTTTATTTTTCTTAAAACCCATTTTTTTAGTTTTTTTTTTAATTATAAGAACAAAGATGCAAAGAAAGAGGACAAGGTAAAGTTATAGTGGAAGGACAATCCTCAGTAGTCCCATTGCTGATATCTTAACTTTGAACTTTCAACCAAAGAACATTAAGAAAAATAAAACAGAACCCATGTACAATTACTTTTTCCCTCAAGTCCCCAGATTGTAGTACATAATATTTCTTAGCAGCACACAAAGCAATCTAAAGACATAAAACTTACTTAACTCCTTAAACATTGAAGGCAAAGTACTTTTTTACATTTCCATGCACATGCATATTAGTTTAAGTTAACCTCAAAAGTTTGTGGTAAAACCTGTTTTAAATCTCAAATTTCAAAATGTCAAAATCTCTTAAGAAGATAAGGATGTTTTATTTGCATATATATATATATATATATATATATAACTGCAGTTATTCTACGTTTTGAAAACTAGTATTGTATTACTCTTAAAGTTGAATTGATATATCCCTATCTGCACTCCACCAAATAAGAAAAATAAACACTTTGAATTTCTATCTGGTTTAGGACAGAGACATCATATGTGAATGAGCATGTTAACACAGTATGGATACATTAATTGTTATGGATAATTTCTATTAAAATCTAGTACCAAGGCAAGGTCAAGTAAGTTGTTGAATTGACTTGTTAATTCACATAAATTACAAAGAAGAGTTCAATAACCTTATGAACTAGGCTGTGAAATGCCATTGAATGTGCATGAGTTAGCCTCATTAGCATTTATAGCAGGTCTTGCTGATGCAGTTTTAGGCAATACAATTTCAAAATGAAATTGGAATTAAAATTTAACAAATATACTTGCCATTTTACTATTTTAGTATTTTATTTCACCAGGATAAATGCACAAAAGTATTTATCAAGGAATACATTTTATCTACTGCACTTAAAGAGAAAAAGTTCTTGCATGTTGATGTGTAAAATTTAATAAGCTTATAATTTCTAACAATTTTCACTTTATTGGATTATGAATTATTTATGATATTTAAAAATGTAAAAAGGCAGCTTGCATGGTATTAAACTTTACCTAGTAAGAATATATACATATAGGAATACTTAACTTAATTTTTTTATTTGGTTTGGTTTTGGGATCACACCTGGTGATGCAAAAGTATTCGGAAATCACTCTTGGCAGGGGGACTCAGGTAATCTAACCAGGTCGATCTTGGATCTGCCTTGTGTAAGGCAAATGCCCTACCGCTGTGCTACCACTCTGGTTCCAAATTTCCTGTTTTGAATAAAAATTTAATACCAATTTAAAATTTAATAAAATTTAATTAACAGCAAATTAATAAAAAAAGTCTTGGGTTTTTGGTCATACTTGCCAGAAAATATACAATTAAAACAAAAACATAAAAATGTTCGTGAGGATCCAGAAAGAATACAGCAGGTAGGGCACTTGACTTGCAAATTGCCAACCAAGGTTCTAAATATCCAACATTTTATATGTTCCCATGAGATCTGCCAGCAGTAATTCCTGAGTGCCGGAGTAGTCTTTGAACATCTATGTGTGGTCCCAAATCAGACAAAAAAGAATCTGATGGGCTGCATATTAAGAAGTAGAGTAAGGCATCTGTCTTGCGCATGCTAGCCTAGGACTGACTGCGGTTTGATCCCCACGCTTCCCAGATGGTACCCCAAGCCAGGAGCAATTTCGGAGTGAATAGCCAGGAGTAACCTCTGAGCGTCACCAGTGTGCCCCACCAAAAAAGAAGTGGAAGAGGTGTCAGAGAGAGAGTACAGTGGGTGAGGTTCTTTCTTGGCATGCAGTTGACCTGGGTTCTGTCCCTGGCACCTGACGTGATTTCTTAAGAAATGCTGAAAAGAATCCATAGTGCAGAATCATGAGTAATTACTAAGCACAGGAAAGAGAAAAAAAATAGGAAACAAAAAGAAAACACTTGGGGTATTAAAAGTAAAATTTATGGAGCCAGGAGTAACCCCTGAGCACTGCCGGTGTGACCCAAAAACCAAAAACCAAAAAAAAAAAAAAAAAAAAGTAAATCAGAGAGAATTTGTTTAAGTAAAGGCTTAAATAATTTTATCCAATAGAGAGTAGCCTGTTAAGACCGGAACATGTATATTAAGTGGAGGATGGACTGCTAGTTTATTATGCTTTGGAAATTGCTGATGTTGAGTTATATAAGAACTTGTTATAGCACACACACACATATAGACAAATATGCATATATTTGTTGATAATTATATGATGGCTATATGTAATTCGTGTCAGATAGGAAAATTACACAGAAAGAAACAGTTACAGCAAGACTTTTCTTGCAAAAAATAATCATGTGTGAGAAAGACAATAACACACCTCCTCAGAACTTAACTTTCTTTCAGTCTTTACTTGGGTATGCAAATCTTGGTGAGTATTGTAACATATTTGACCTGAGTCAATGCAATATAAATTACAGTGTAAACGGTTTTCAGTAGAGTATAGGATGAAGACCAAATTGTTACCCTTGCCATTCCAAATTATTCCAAAACCAGGAAAACTGAATATAGGCTATTACATCATTTTACACTTGACATATATGGTTTTATATATTTTTGAAGTCATAGCAAAATATACTTACATTGCCTATAATTGCTCATATTGAAAGTATCTAACTATATATAGCAACATAATCTGAAGTGGGAACGTAGAATATTTTTGGGGGGGGGAGGGGTTGGGTCACACCCGGCAGTGCTCAGGGGTTACTCCTGGCTCCATGCCCAGAAATTGCTCCTGGCAGGCACGGGGGACCATATGGGGCACTGGGATTCAAACCAATGACCTTTTTCATGAAAGGCAAACGCCTTACCTCCATGCTATTTCCCAGGCCCCGAAACATGTAGAATTTTTAAATGGAATCACTATGACAATTTTGACACCTATTGAACTTAGTCAATAAATGCAAATAACTCTATATTTTGAGATATAAAGCAATCATAAAGTACAAGTACATAATTCTGTTAAATTATTATTTTCAATATTATTTACATTACAAATTCAAGAGCAATATTGTAGTCTATGTTTTTACATAGATTTATTGAATGTCGAATACTGGACATAGGTAAAATATTCAAATTTCTGTGCTTTGAATTATATTATTTAGACAGCATATCAAGCAATGTTGACAAATAACTAGATTTTAAGTCACCTCTAAAGAAGTATGAAATGTAGTCATATTAACAACATAGTTATTGTTCAATTTTAAAGTCTAAATTCAAGCCAATCTAGATGCCAGTTGTAAAATCAATCTTTGGATCTTTGCAGAATTCCTTTGGGTAATAGTCCACATCATAAAATCAAACATAATGATGAATAGACATTTTTTCCTCTGAATAAGTTCAGGAAATAAAATTTTATTGCAATATTGAGCATTTGTGTTATGAAGGATTTTCTTAAGCATGAAAAATTGGTCACTATGTGATATTGGACTCATAAGATTAATAATCATATACCTTATGTTAGGAATATAAATCCTAATTTAAATCTGAAAGATACTGCATGTTCACTTTTTTTAACCTGCAAACAGTTTGCTATTAAAACAACTTTAATTATTTAAGTATGATACCAAATGCAAATTAGTATCAAAGTACTGTTAAAATGTTCATTTTACTTATATAATCTATCTAGCATACAAGCAAAATGCATCATGGTTCTATATAACAGCACAGATATAGTTAGTTATCTTGTTAAGTCTAGATGATTCATATATACATATTGAAACTTGTATAAATAAAGCATCTACATTCTCTTTTTGCAAGAGTATTTTGGTACATACGAATCAGTACTCAGGGATTCCTTCTAGCCCTATGCTTCAGGAATTACCCCTTGAAGGTTCAGGGAACATTATGTGTTGTGATGCCATGGATCTAGCTCAGATCACCTGCTTATAAGATAATGGCCATACCCACTCACTGTCTATCGCTCTGTCCCTGGAGATACAACTTCTTAAAGTTTAAATGAAACATAGCGTATGCATTTCCTAAAACAGCACACACATAAACACAAATATATGTCTATATATTAAATAGACACATATATGTCTAAAGTATATATAGTATGGTAAATATACTCTAAATAAATATATATAAATATAGCTATCTTGAGATTTTTGCACTATTAAATATAATTTAGTTATTAAGCATGTTTCTTGAATAAAATATCTGATAATATCATTTTCATATCTTGCATTGTCCTTTTCATTATTCTCTTCAAAAAGCATAGCATAGGGCCAGAGAGAGAGCATGGAGGTAAGTCATTTCTTTGCATGCAGAAGGACAGTGGTTCAAATCCTGGCATCCCATATGATCCCCCTGTGCCTGCCAGGAGTGATTCCTGAGCTTAGAGCCAGGAGTAACTCCTGAGCCCTGCCAGGTGTGACTCCCCCAAACAAAAACAAAAGCAAACAAACAAACAAACAAAAAAGCACACCATAAAAAAAATCTTGGTTGTCAGGGTTTTGTTTAGATTTTTGAGTACAGGAACTACCCAATAGTGCTCAGGACTTACTCATGACTCAATATTCAGGGATCACTTTTGCAGAGCTCAGGTGTCATGGATTGAACTCAGGTTACCGTCATGCAAGGCAAACTCCCTATTTCTCTGGCTCAAGAGGTCAATTGTAAAGATTAATTGATAAAGAATTCAGTTTCCCAGAGCCAGAGCGATAACACTGCAAGTCAGAGTGTTTACCTTGCAAGCAGCCAACCCTGGTTCTGATCAAGTATCTTATTTGATCCTCTGTGCCTGCACAGAGCCAAGAGTAACCCCTGAGCACCACCGGATGTGCCCCCTTCCCAAAAAAATGAATTTGGTTTCTATGATATGTGTGTTATAGTAATTTATTTTTCAAACAGAATTTTTTTGATGTGGAGAAACTCACAGATTCAGAAAATCGAAGTAAATTCTTCAGTCTGATCACTACATCACTAATATTGATTGGGCACTCTTTTTCATTGTAATGAGTATGGTTTTCCTTTTTTATTAACATTAACCTCAACTCTTTACTATGTACAAAAATTCTGTTGTTTAATCATATTGAACATGAGTTTTATACAGTTGACTAATTCCTTTCTTTCTGATTAAAAACAAAATTGTAAAATGTTAAAGATAAAAATAAAATTTAACATGGCATTTACATGTAGCTCTAATGGAAAACAATTAGGCTTTTTAAAAAATACTAAATTTTGTTCTTATTGCTGGGAATCACAGTTTCAAAACCAGTAAGTTTTTAGAAGCCTTTAATCAAATGTCAAGGTGGTGACATCTGAAATGTTAATAGTGTAAAAGGGGCAGATCTCAGAAAACTGTCAGATAAACTTTGTTAATACATTTAAAATGTATTTGCTAATACATTTAAAAATACAGATAAAACATTTTCTGGATCATTAGCGTTCTTTTTGGGTTAAAGTTGACAGTGAAATTTTTAGAAAATGGTGGAATTGCCTAAATTGAACTGCTCATATTGGTACTTTGGGGCATATCTGATAAAGGTCAGGGTCCACCAGGCTTTTACTCAGGTTCATGGGGTTGAGGGAGAAATGCACAGCATGATGTTAAGGGTCAAATCTACAGCATCCCACATGAAAGGCATTTTTTTTCTTCCATTAGAGTCATATTCTCAGTGCTAGTGTATTTTTTTTTCAAAAAGTAAAAATAGGAGGTTTTTATATGTTCTGTGAAATTAAATATATTATATTTTAGTGAAGTATATTTTCATTGACTTACATTGTTCCACCGTCTAAGTAGAAGGAGGATCATTCTGAAATAAATCAGACACTCTTGATCATTTTACTAACTTTATCCTATTAACTATACCAGTATATTAAATAAAATTTAATTATTTATACATAAAACTAGTAGGTACCAAATTCCAAATGCAATCAACCATAACTTGAAGAATGCTGCCTGTGCATTTTTCATAATTACTAAGAAGACAGAATTAATAAAAAAAATTCAAAATCATATGATGGTAAAATAAAACAGTATAAAATATACTCAATAAAATATTACTCTACAATTGGAAAATATAAAATTCTGAATTTTAAACCAAAATGGATATAAATGCTAAGTAAAATAATAAAAAAGGGAAAGGCAATTATCATTAATATCTGTATCTGAATGCTTAAATCAAATGAACTAGAAAACAAAACAAGTTTAATATTTGAGAGCTACTACAGAGGTTAAGGTTCTCCTCTTGAGTGTAGCTGGCCTTATTTGATAGTAGATACTACATATGGGTCTCTGGACACACACCCTGAGCACAGAGTCAGAAAAATCCCTAAGCACTCCTAAGTGTGGAACTGAACAAAGAAAATTTTTTTAAATAATAGATAACACAAACTTCAGAATCATTTTTAATGGTGTACAGACTGGTGGTGGAAGGAATGACTAGAGATATATTTGGTGTTTGAATAGCACTGGAATTTTGGTGGTAAGTCAGTGATTTTATAGATACAGTCATTAATTCTGCCTATGAAATTATATATTACTATTATTATTCAGTACTAAAATAATGATAAATCAAAAAAAGGAAAGTCAAATACTTTTAATCAAAATATAGAGAAATTACCTGACAGCTGATCTTATGAAATGTTAACACGTAGTCATTATTTTTAGTGATGCCAAGAAACTTGTTCTTTTAGAAATATTCCATAAACTTCAATGTAAAATATTCAAAGCATACTGGATAAATAAAACAAATATAAATTAGAATAGACATGAAATCTAAATGTATTTGTACATGTTTATGTGCTTTTTCTTTGTATGTATGTACATGTATACATTTATATATATATATGTTTGTGAAGATCTTCACAGTTGTTTGTGTGTATGTGGATCACTTACATGTGTGTATATGTGTAATTGTATATGAGTTTCTTTCCTTGTTTGTATATATACACATATATAAACTTGTTAAGCTTTCTGGGACAAGAACTTGACGTCAAAAGCATTTTAGAAAATACGATCATTTGAAAAGTGTAGAAATTGGGGCTAAGCAATAACATACTTGTAGGGCATTTGCTTATGAGTACCCTACCTACACTGTGGTTTTCATTTCAAAGTATCAGCTTATATTACAAAAAGAGGTTTCATGCATGTCGTTTTATCATCTTTCAGAACTTTCCCTACTTTTATGGGGCCACTTCACTTCATCATTTAATGAAGTTTACCTTCCTCTCCCGACCAAAGTAGCATTCTCCTACTGATCCTTGGCATCACATATGGTCCCCGGAGCCTAGAATGAATGATTTCTAAGCACAGGGCCAGGAGTTACCCCTGAGATCTGCCTGTTGTGGCTCAAAAACCAAAAATTGTGTAAAAAGTGCATCAGTGTGAGTTTATTGGTTGATCTCCAGTATATGTTACAATGGCAACAATGTTCAGAATAGCGAATTATCAGGTATTTTTCATTTTTTTATTTTTATTAAGACACTTTAATTAAAATTATTTATGATTGATTTTTGGCATTAAAAATATCCCAGCACCAATCCTATTACAAATGTTTGCGACCTTCCACCAAAATCTCCAGTTACCCTTTCACATCCTCCTTTATTCTATTTTTGTGGCAGAAACATTTTATTTCCGTTAGACACTGTGGTTTTCATTTCAAAGTATCAGCTTATATTACAACAAAGAGGTTTCATGCATGTCATTTGTCACCTTTCAGAACTTTCCCTACTTTTATGGGGCCACTTCACTTCATCATTTAATGAAGTTTACCTTCCTCTCACGACCAAAGTAGGATTCTCCTACTGAAGACCACATTTCTGGACTCCATATTTATATAATACTTGTACATT
>PVKC010004566.1:21552-35439 GCA_004027635.1 Crocidura indochinensis
GTTTTTTGGGGGTCTCACCCGGCAGTGCTCAGGGGTTACTCCTGGCTCCATGCTCAGAAATTGCTCCTGACAGGCATGGTGGGACCATATGGGGCACTGGGATTCGAACCGATGACCTTTTGCATGAAAGGCAAATGCCTTACCTCCATGCTATCTCCTGGGCCCCAGAACCTTTTTTTTTTTTTTCATTTTCTCTGTGAGATACTATCTGTGTTCTTTTAAATAAAGACTTTCATTCAACTCAAGAGTGAAACTCTGGGCCAGAGAGATAGCATGGAGATACAGCATTTATTTGCCTTGCATGCAAAAGGACGGTGGCTCTAATCCCAACATCTCATATGGTCTCCCGCCAGGAGCGATTTCTGAGCTTAGAGCCAGGAGTAACCCCTGAGCACTGCAGAGTGTGACCCAAATAAAACAAAAAGAACAACAACCAAAAAAAAAAAAAAAGAGTGAAACTCCCTAGTAACCTACTCAACTTCTGAAATTTTCATATCCTAATTCCATTCATTTGTGGTAGGCAATTTCATCATCTTAACTTAGATGGACAGAAACATAGTCAATAACACCCCGAACTATTAAAAAAGAGGATTAAAAGAAAATCAAGAGATAGAAATCTGGCTATCTACTCCAATAATTTCCTTCATTATCACCGATGACTATGATAGCTCCATTCACAGCCTCATATGTTAATACACTTCCAAGAAATCATGAGGAAAATCATCACAAATTTTATTATTGGATATTTTTAAGTACATAATCAGACATCAGATGTAATTTTTCAAAAATACATCATTGGAAATTTATTTATGCCTGTGCAGGGCAGCAATAAGGAGATAATTATGTGAATTAAATGGAAATTTTAACGTCTGTCATTGTAGATAAACTCTGGCAACAAGATAGGGATGAAAAACATTGCCATCTAGGCCACTAGAAGCATCTCCCACATTTTCATTCACATTTTCATGCACCTGAACAGAATATTTACGTTATCTAACAGTAATTTAATTAATGGTGGTAACAATCATAAGCAATCATAAGAAAGTTGACACACAAAGCTTTACAATAGAAGTATATTTTGGACTTCTCATAAATGTGTGTTCTATTTGTTTTGCTCAATACTCCAGCGTCCCTTAAAAAATCAAGATTCCTACTACAGTAATGAATTTGGTTTTTGGAATAAAATGTATTCTTCAATATTCTGAATGAAAATTGAGTGAATTCTGAAGGAATCTTTAATAACTCATAATTCTGGAAAAGAGTGGTAAACTTCATTTAGTTTGACAAAGGGTTTTCTAGAAAAATGTGTTAAAAGATAATTTTTGTAAACATTAAACTAAAGAAAGCACACACAGATGTTGCCATGGATTACAAGAACCAAAAGGCAAATGAAGCCAAGAATTGACGAAACCTGTATGTCAGAAGTAGAGATGCAGTCATTAGTATGCACCCCAAGGGAGTTCAAGGCAGAGAGAACAAGAAGCCCCTGATAGCAGTTCAAGGGGAGGTCAGGTGAGTGCCTGCAGGATCAGATTCAAATTCTATTTGGAGAGAGGAATTCTAGAAGGCTTAATTTTTATAAGAGCCTTAATAAATCTGTCAATAGATGGATAGGCTATTTGATGAAGCAAAGTAGCCCCCAAGGCTGAGAACTGAAAATCGACTCTTTTGTATATTTTGTTCTTTTTTAAATTTATCCAAATGAAAAAAAAAAAAAAACACTAGTAGAGAGTGTATATGGTTTTGCTTTATAATGGTCACAGAATTCCATTTAGAAAATGGAAGTTAAATGATATGCTTAAGATTTTGGCTTATTTTACATTAGCTGAGAAATGTAGTAATTTCCACTAAATGTGTGAAGATAATTAAAGGAAAGATGAGAAAAGTCATAATGAAAACCACTGCAATATCTGTGGCAGAGAATAGAATTTACTTATGCTTTATATTGAGATAGTATAGAGTAGTTTTGCCTTTCTTGTCAGAAATTATCAGAAAATGTAGTGCTTAAACGACTCAGTTTTATATATAATTTTTCTATATATCAGTAATTCAACAAGTCTTTGAAAAGACTAAGGTGCAGAGCTCAAGAAGACTCAAATTGACCATTAATTTCTTAATATTTTTGTCTTATAGAGACAAGTCACTTGTCACATGTTATTCCCAATATATCACATTATCTCCAAAACAGCAATGGCTGAGTTTTTATCACAACAGTGCAATCTATCACTTATCGTTTTATATGCTAACACTTTCTTCAGATTATCTAGATTAATATACCTGTTTTAAGGCCATCTAATTAACAACTGCATATTCCACATCATTTTATATGTCACATATAATAAAACATAGAATAGGGTATAGGAACTTCAATATGAATAGAAAAATGACAAAATATTCAAGCTCGATTTGGGACATTGGTGATGGAAATGTTGCACTGGTGAAGGGGGAGTGTTCTTTACATGACTAAAATCCAATCCACACTCATGTTTGTAATCAAGGTGTTTAAATAAAGATATTAATTTAAAAAAGAGGGAAATCTGAACCAATAGTTGAGTTTGCAAAAGGTAATAAAATATACTAATATTTGAAAAAATATACAAGCTCATATTATACATTGTTGTAATACTTTAATCTGAAAAGAGTACATATAATAATGTCCTAATACAGTACTCAAACACATTTCTGCATTTCACATAACATGTGTTGAAAGGCTAAAATAGCAAACTGCTTGTTTGTTTGTTTGTTTGTTTGTTTGGGGGGCACACCCAGTGATACTCATGGGTTACTCCTAGCTCTGTGCTCAGAAATCATTCCTGGCTCGGAAAAGCACACAGGATGCCAGAGTTCAAAACAAGGTCCATCCTAGGTCAGCAGCATGCAAGGCAAACACCCTATAGCTGAGACATCGCTCTAGTCCCAGACTTCTTTTTAACTGTGAAATTTTGGTTTAAGGTAATGTATAGGTTTAGGAATACAAAGTCAAGCCTTGCATCTAGTCTATTTTCTATTTGGCAGAATCATTGAATTTAGATTGGCGTTAGATGTTTTTAAGCATTAGGTCTCTTTATTTACCATAAAAGCAAAACCATTAACTTATTTGTGTCTGTTTTACTTATTTCAATAAACATGATATATTCAAACATATCCATGTTGAAAAACATTTCAGGATTCCATCTTTTCTTATAATTGAATAGGATTGTATTAATCCTAATTTATTAATCTTGTTCCCTCATCATTCTTGCGTTTGTGGGTCTCTGCATATCTTGGTTACTGTAAATAAAAGCAAAATGAGCATAAGAATGAATATATCTTTTGAATTACTTAGCTTTATATATTTATAGATAAATAGAATTAAATTGTCGTAACTATAATTATTTGAGTAATCTCAATTCTATTCTCTATGAAGGCTGATAAGTTGATATTAACTTCAGTAGTATTTTAGTGACTTTTTCTCTACAGTCATGTCTACACTTATTTCAGATCTTTACTAGATAGGCCATTCTCAAGAGTATGTGGGCATGAAAATTTTGGAGACACAGACATGTTCAGTCATTATACAAATTGCTTATTACAAATGCAATGCAATCACTAATCAAGACAGCATCAAAGTAGGTTTTCATATACAAATGAAATGAAGCGAGTGACTAGAAAACATAAATTAAAACAAAAATCTCTGAGTCAAGCTGAGAGAAATTCCATGCAAAGGAAGCAACACAACTTAGAAAAAATTGAGCTAGAAAATAAACGATATTGTTATGAAAGCGAAAGTAGATTAGTTGGGACCAGAGTGGTGGAGCAGTGATAGGGTGTTTGCCTTGCACATGTCTGACCTAGGTTGGACCACTGTTTGATCCCCTGGTGTCACATATAGTCCATGCCAGGAGTGATTTCTGAGCACAAAGCCAGGGGTAACCCTTGAGCATCATTGTGTGTGACCCAAAAACAAACCAAATAAAAGTAGGTTGGTCAACTGAGTATTTAACCAAGAGGCTATAACCTGTAAGATTTACATAATTGATATAAAAGTTGCTAAATTGTACAATATAAACTCTTCCACCTTTATTTTCAGAAAAGTAAAAAATACATAAAGATATACAGTATTTGTGGAGTTTCAGAATGAAAGTGATTGAAATAAAACTTTTTCTTTTCAGAAGCATAAGTTTGTGGTGTCTACATATATATATATATATATATATATATATATATATATATATATATAGGTTATGATCATATAGAGAGAATGTAAGAAGAGAGATTCAGAAGCATAAAGAAAAACACAGGAAATATTAAGAAACTATGTGTTTCTAGAAAATTGAAACTTAGGGCTCCTCTTTGTCCTTAAAAACATTATTTTAAATACCTCATACAAAAAAAACAGAACTATTTTATTTTAAAATTAATTTTATGATTATATTTCTGAATGAAATACTTTGATCCATATTGAATCATTACTTTGAATCATTACTGTCATTCTTATAAAAAATGAAACCCTAGGAAAAGAACAAATACTTTATTATTTTAATTTCCAGCCATGTCATTTTTTCCCCTGGTTACAAAATTGTTCATGATTGCTTTTCAGTCTTACAATGTACACTACCCTTTACCATTATGCAAATGAGTGAGATTATTATGTATCTATCCCTCTTCCTCTGACTCATTTAACTCAGCCTAGTACTCTGTAGATACATTCAACTCAAATATCACGCCTTCATTTTTTCTAACAGCTCTATTGTATCCCACTGTATAGATGAACCACAGCTTCTTTATCCTCTCATCTATTCTTGAGTATTTGGGTTGTGCCCAGATTCCTGCTACTTTAAATAGTGCTGAGACCTACATAGTAATGCAGAGAAATTTTCTACATTGAATTTTGGAGTTTTCAGAGTATAACCCTAGAAATGATTTTTCTAGATCAAATGGAAGCCCAATTTTTAGTTTTTTTTTTCTTTTTGAGGAATATCCATATTAAGTAAAGATCTTTAAACTAATAATTATTTTGAAAGAAGTTTTCCTGAATTATTGTTCTATCTCTTAAGTAGGTTAAATAATTTATTAAACCCTCTTACCCATTGTTTTTGTAAGGTTATTTCTTTTTGGCAGGTGCTAGAGAGAGAGCACAGTGGGTAGGGTGTATACCTTGCACATGGCCTTGAGTTGGTGTCAATCTTTGGTAGCCTATATTATCCTCAGAACCTGCCAGGAGTGATGCCTGAGCTAAGAGCCAGGAGTAGATCCTAAGCAATGACAGGTGTGAAATAAATAAATGAATAAGAAACAGATTATTGTGGGCCGGGCGGTGGCGCTGGAGGTAAGGTGCCTGCCTTGCCTGCACTAACCTAGGATGGACCGCGGTTCGATCCCCCGGTTCCCCATATGGTCCCCCGTGCCTGCCAGGAGTGACTTCTGAGCCAATAGCCAGGAGTAACCCCTGAGCGTCACTGGGTGTGGCCAAAAAAAACAAAACAAAACAAAAAAAACAAAAAAAAAGAAAGAAACAGATTATTGTCTTTTTGAAAAGAAATGCAACAAACCTCCTCTAATCTGTAATGATAATATCCCTGGCTCTATTTTTAAGGCAAAAAACTACAGCAGATGTGATTTAATTCAAGAACCTAAGTTACTTATATGAAACAATCATCCTTTATTTTTATACCCTTGTTTCTTTTCATTGTTATCTTTTAATATGGGTAGTATATTCAGAAAAAAACCTAAATCATTCTATGCTAAAACCATTTTGTACAAGAGTTGTATGATAATAAAACTTATACTTATTCTAGATACAGGCATGGATATTTCTAGACATGTAAAATATATTTCTTTATACTTAATATAATGTTATTTTATATGAATCGTAATAAACTTCAGTCTCAGAAATAATATTTACATTCATTAGAGTATGTTTTATGTATATGTCAGGATATTAATCAAAGAATTTAAAATAGAAGAGAATATTCTATATTGCATGTTAATATATTAGTTGTCTCTGTCTATAAAGAAAGTTTATATGTTTAATATAGTATGTAAAATACTTTAATGGATGTGCAATTCATTATTATTTTTAGACACTATTTATTTTTGAGTTTATAATGTGTCTCTAAAAGCCATTCATACCTTTTCTGATTTCAGCTGTTCTAAATTAATTTGATAATCTTAAAAATTATGTTATTCTCTTTTTGTCATTGAAGTTATGGCTCCTTAAAATAGAGAAAATAAATGTATATAATAAATTAGCTCCTTAAAAATAAAAAAATATATAAGGGGCCCGGAGATAGCACGGAGGTAAGGCATTTGCCTTTCATGCAAAAGGTCATTGGTTCAAATCCCGGTGCCCCATATGGTCCCCCGTGCCTGCCAGGAGCAATTTCTGAGCATGGAGCCAGGAGTAACCCCTGAGCACTGCCGGGTGTGACCCAAAAATAAATAAATAAATAAAATTAAAAAATATAAAAAAATATATATAATGAATTATTTTCTGTGAGTAGTCATGTTAACGTGGGTTGTTTATGCTTTTGTTTTAAAAAGTATTTATTGCAAGCACTTTCAAGAAGTTAGATTTTTCAGTAAAATTGCCAAACTATTTAGTTGCTATATTTTCTTGGAACATTCTGTTAAGAAAAATAAATCAAATTATGATAACATGTCTCCAGCACTTTAAGCAAGTTGTTCTTTTTAATTATCAGCAAGTATATTCTACTGAAAGTGGAAACATTGAAAGCTTAATCTTATATTAAATTAAAAAAGTCCATGACAAAATAAATACTTGACTTTAAAACTTACTTTTTATCTCTGTTATAAAACTTGCTTCTTGTTAAATGAATTTGAGTAAATTAAATAATGTAATATCTATTCAAATTACTTTTGGAATATATTCCCAGCCAACTATGTAACTGATTTCTTCAAATAATTATCATTGGTTTTCATGTAAGTTATGCATGGAAACCTCCTGTGGATTCAGAGGAAAATTAATTTCACCCTGTGGAAAGTGATAAACTCTAATTCATAGTACTAGAGGGCAAAATGTCTGTCACAGTTGAGACACTTGTTTGAATACAAAATGGGAGACGTATGTGCTACTTTAATTTTTCACTGATGATCGATTTTTTTATTCTAAATTTATTCAAGTTCTTTAAAATCATCATTGTAAAGAGTGATTGCATTTTGTGTGCTCATTTTCATTGAAGTCTTTAAAAGTAGATATAGCACTCAGACCACTAGATTAATGAATAATCAGGCAAAAATCAAGTCATCATGAACTGTAGAAGAACTAGCCCATCAGAACTTTAAGAAATTTTTTCAAGCATAGTTTCTATCCATTATGTGTGCGTATGAGCACTGATTTACAATATTGTCATAAAATTTACTTTTTTGTGCATGATATTCCAATATGGCTTATGACACCCTCTATGAGTACCAGTATTCCCCCACCAGGGACTCAAGGTTGCCATCTATTGTTTCATCTCATAAGCCCTCCCCATTCTCTGTTTGATAGTAGGAGTCTCGGGATACGTTATCTTTGTCCACTTTTTTATTTTTACTTATGTTAATATTTATTTTTACTATGTTATTTCACATTCCACCTATGAAAGAGAGATCATTTAGTATTTTTCCTCTCTCTCTATAACTCATTTCACTCAGTATTGTACACTTTACCTTCATTCACAACACAGAAAATTGCATAAGTTCACCTTTACTTATAGTTAAATAGTATTTTATTGTACATATATAAAACATAGTTTCTTTATCAAGTCTTCTGTGTTGGGCATGAGGGTTATTTCTAGATCATTGACTTTGCAAACAGTGCTGCAGTGAATAGAAGAGACATAAATATCTTGAAGAAATAGCTTTTATGGCTCTTGGGGGAGATGGCAAGAACTGGAATTTCCGAGTCATATGGAGGCTCATAATGGATTTTTTTGAAGTCTAGCTTCAACATAAAAATAAAAGAAAAGGCACCCAGGAAGAGTCTAGATTTGATCCATGGCACCCCATATGGTCCCCTGATCCTTCCACGACCGATTTCTGAATGCAGAGCCAGGAGTAACTCTTGAGCGCCTTCTGGTGTGCCCCAAAACAAAACAAAACAAATCAAAATAAAAGACACTCCCCTTTCTGCATAGATCTTTCTGCAACTTGTGTCCTTCTATTAATGTTCATTTATTTTTTATATTTTAGATTTAAGGAAAAATAAGGTTCATAATACTTTTAATATTTTCATAAAGTTCGGTATTTGTCTTAGTAAAAAAGCTCACCATGGGGCCCGGGAGATAGCATGGAGGTAAGGTGTTTGCCTTTCATGCAAAAGGTCATCGGTTCGAATCCCGGCGCCCCATATGGTCCCCCGTGCCTGCCAGGAGCAATTTCTGAGCATGGAGCCAGGAGTAACCCCTGAGCACTGCCGGGTGTGACCCAAAAGCAAAAACAAAACAAAACAAAAAAAAAGCTCACTATTCATGAATGAGATTTGCTTCTGTCTCTAGCATCAGAGAAAAGAAAAGAAGAAAATGAAGAACAAGAGAAAGGATACTTTCACATGCTATTCCAATAAAAATAATAGAGAATTGGTATTTATACTGTTTAATGTCTAGCATTTGAAATTATATAGTGGAAATGAATTTTAAAATATTTTGCTAAATCGTCCCCAGGATTACTCATAACTAATCCAAAAATATATAGTAACATGTTTATTATTTGTGGAATAATTTAAAAGAGAAAAATAGTTGAAATTAGAACATTTGTCAAAAGAAATAAAACACAAAAAAAGGAGAAATATTAATTAGAACAGAAAAGGAACCAATATAACAACGACAGTTGGGAATGATTACTCTGGACAAGAACAGGTACTGAAAGGAGGAAAAGTGATATCCTTGATACCCAGTCAGTAATTACATTGTAAACTACATTGCTTAATAGTATATAAATGGAAATAAAAGAAAAATGTCTTCCACAGAGTCAGGGTGGAGTTGGGAAGGGAAACTAGAGACATTCATGGTGGGAAGTGTACACTGGTGACAAAAATGCGCGTTGGAACAATTTTTCACTAAACGTAACCATTAACACTTGTAACTGTTTGTCTCACAGTAATTTGATCAAAAAAAAAATCTTAGCTGTAGAGCGTGATAGGTATTCTAATAGATAGAGTTCTTGCCTTTCACACAGCCAATTCAGGTTCAATTCTTTATTTGTTTGTTTTTTTTTGTTTGTTTGTTTTTTGGGTCACACACGGCAGTGCTCAGGGGTTGCTCCTGGTTCCATGCTCAGAAATTGCTCCTGGCAGGCACGGGGACCATATGGGGCACCGGGATTCGAACCGATGACCTTTTGCATGAAAGGCAAACGCCTTACCTCCATGCTATCTCCCGGGCCCCGGGTTCAATTCTTAAGCACCTCATGTGGGGTCCTTAAACCCTGGCAACAGAAATTTCTTAGTGCAGAATTAGAAATAAGCCTTGCAGAATCAGAAATAAGCCTTGAACCCTGCTGAGTCTGGACCAACATCCCCCCAAAAATTTAAATCCTTAGTAAAGTAAAAGTTTATAATTGATTTCTGAAAGATTAGCTAATGAAAAACTGTTAAAATCAACAAAATGTGTAAGAAATTAAATTTTTCAAGTATAAAATAATCATTTTAGATAAATATATCTGAAAATATAAATATGGTAGATGGAAATTCTATTTTTCTTATTTTCAACTATAATAAATGCAAGTATTATATTATATGTAAAATTTCTATAAGTCTTTACATTTAAAATCTTCCTTACATAGATTTATTATAATTTTATTATAATTTTAATATATTTTTGCCTTTTTAATAATTATTGCTTTATGGTTTAGCATGAATTTAGGGAATGTGGTGCTTCCATTTATTTTTTTCTCTTAGGACTATTTTGGCTATTTAGGATCTTTTGTTGTAGCATAACGTTGTAAGCATTTTTAACTCATTGAAAATATTGCTACTGTGATTTTTGATAAGAATCAAAAATCTGTAATTTACCTAGGCAGATATCTGTTTTTATGGATTGATTAAGAAAACAAATCTGCCATTGTTAATTTGTGCATGTTTATTTTTTACCCTTCTACTTAACTATTTCCTTTATAGATTTTAGAATTTTTTTTCTTCATATACTGTCATATTGCCAGCAAATGGCTATATTTCTATGTTCCTGCCAATTCAGATACATTTTATATGGAATATTTTGATTATTCAGGCTAAGAATACAAAGCTACTTTCAGTAATAATGCTGAAATAAGACCAACTTAACTTTTTTCAAATCTCAATGTGAAAAATTATTTTTAAAAACAATGTAGTGTTATCTATGAGTTTATCATATGTAGCCTTTATTGTGTTGATATATGTGTATATAATTGGCATTTTAAACATGATTTAATGTTGAATGCTTTCAAATGCTTTTTCAGCAATTGAATTTTGAATAATGCTCATGATTATGTACCTTTTATTTTCTGGTTGTGTGGTATATACTACATTCAGTAATTTGCGTATATTAAAACAACTACATGTTCTTGGTAATGATTTGCTTCTTCTGTATATAGATTATAATTGCCAAAAATTATTGATGAATTTTGCATCGATATTGAAAACATATATGCTGCTATAATTTCCTTTCATGGCTATAAATAAATGTATTAAATCAGATAGAATCAAATGACTAAAGTGGTTGCAACAAATGTTTAAAGTGATTGAATCTAGGGATTTAGAAAGGGAAGATTTTATTTCATATTATTTATTTGGGTTTATTTTTTGTTTGATTTTGTTTTGTTTTAGGTTTGTGGGTCACACTTGGTGACACTCCGGGGTTATTCCTGACTATGCCCTCAGAAATTGCTCCTGGCTTGAGGGTGGGGGTGCATATGGGACGCAGGGGGATTGAACTGCGGTCCATCCTAGGCTCGTGTTTGCAAGGCAGATGCCTTACTGTTTGTGGCACTGTTCTGGCCCCAGAAAGAGAAGATTTTAATTGTATTTGCTTTTAAAGCAGAATTAAGATGAAATTTCAAATTGATAATATCTCATTCTTTCTAAAAGAAGAAATGACAACAACTTGGCAGTTTCTGAAAGAGAAAAGGGAAAACATTATAAAAAATAATAGTCTTGGAATAGACAGTGATACAAATTATGTGTTTATATTAATGTGAACTATTGCAGAACAAGAGTCAATGCAGTACCATGAAAATTGTTTCAAGGATTTTGAAACATTTAGTGAAATAAAATTGCATGCTTGTTTTGAAATACAAAAATCAGAATGCTAAGATGACATTTTGAGTATAATTTGTTATTAATAATTATATAATTGACTATATTGGAAGTTTTGATAAATTATAGTTTCTGTAATTGTTTTGCTATGTTAGCTATATTCTCTTTGGATTAGGTTATAGAGGAAATTTCATGTTTAATGATTTCACAAACAAAGTGAAGTTGAGTAGGAGAAAGGAAGAGGCCATTTTCTGCTTTGGCATAAATGTTTAAGACTCTTTCAAAGTACTATACTTTCACATTCCAAAACTTTTCTATGTGAGATAAACGTATTTGAGAGAACGGCACTCACAATGCAGGGCTGCACCAAGCAACTGTAGGTAGGTGTTTAAAACATTTGCTAGAGAAATACTTGTTTGAATATTTGTTTAATATTGTTTGTTTTATTTGTTTATTTGTTTAATATTTATTTAAAGCTCTATCGATTGTAGTAAACAGATCAAATGCTTACTGCCAACCAAATTTGAATCTCTTTCTTTGAAGAGATATTTGTCTGGAAATTATAAAAGATATTTTAGTTATTGCATATTTTCCAGTCATTTTACTTCTATAGTAACATGCCTCACTAATTTATATAGGAAACAAAATCTCAGATAACGTTTATTCCAGCACCTTTCAGCTGATTTTGGTCCTAGATGGCTAAAAAAGTGAAGGAGTTTGAAAAGGTGTTCTAGTTCCTAGCTTATTCTGCCACCGTGTGGTTAAACAGCCAAATTTTATTACACTAACATTTAAAAGTATTCTTATTCTAGGGAAATGATTTCCAATGTATTATGAACAGAAATATATAAGCATATTTTTAATTAGTGATGATCTTGTAAATATCTAAGGCAATATACTTATATCTTTGAATTTCTTACTTTTATTAAGATCATGGAACAAAGATGAAATCATACTTTGGGGGAACTAACAGGTATGATAATAAAAGCTGTAAATTAAGAACTTAAAGAAATAACTTGAATTTTTTGGGTTGGAACAATAGTACAGCAGGTAGGGTGTATACCTTGCACTCGACCCCACCAAAGTTTGATCCCATATTATCTGTCCCGGAAGCCCACGAGGAGTAATTTCCTGAGTACAGAGGCAGGAGTAATTCCTGAGACTCACTGGTGTGTCCTGGAAACAAAACAAAAAACAAAATAAATACATGGGTAAGGTTCATATGTTTAATTAAGATATACCTGCTACATTTGTTTTAAATGTGTCTTTGTTTCATAAAAGCTAACACATTCTAATGAACTCACTTATTCAGTAGCAAGGCAAATGTTTAGGAAACATATGAAATGACTATTTTCTCTTTTTATAATGGGTATTATTTTGTGCTTTCTGGTTCTTCTGGTTATTTAAACTCAACAATTTCCGTTTTTAAAACTTAATCTAGCCCCCAAAATGGTATTCAAAAATGTCCATTTGAAAACAGACTTTTAAACTCTATTGTTAAAAATGATGTTACTAACACAGTATTTGAGGGAGATTTGTAATTTGTGAGTGGGTATAGTATGGTAAAATTGCGCCCCTAAAATTCATAGATTTTTTTATGCTCATTCCAAAACATTTTATTTCCTCACAAATTTTTATCAAAGAATTGAAAAAAAACTTCTAAAAAAAGACTCGCGTTGTTATTAAGGTACTTGTTTAGGCGTATTTCTGAACTATGATAGGTTTCATTACTATCAACTGTTAAGTTTTCAAATACAACTTTTCATTAAAGTGTTTGCTATTTATTTTATCTTCATGTGATTCTTTTTTGTTGCTGTTGTATTTGTTTGTGGGCTACACCTGGCAATACTCAGGGATTACTCCTGACTCTGCACTCAGGAATCACTGCTTGTATGGTGAGAGAACCTTATGGGATGCAAGATATAAAATTCAGGTTAGCCACATGCAAGACAAGTGCCCTTTCCATCATCTCTCCTCAGCCCTAGGGTAATTCTTGGACATTTTGTGCCCTATAAATCTATTTGTTGCCCATACATGCTGTTCTTATCTAAATTCCAGTTTTTCAAAACTATTATATACTTTAAAATCTATTATATGGTTTTCTATACTTATCTAAATTCTTTCTTATTTCAAGAAATGACTTGCTATCCTGATATGGGATCTCACTTAATATTCATGTATTTGCTATGATAAGCACTCACTGAATTAACACAACTGAACCATCTCTGGCTTCTTCTTCTCTATTTACTTCCACTAATAAATTTGATTCAATAATGAAAGACAAAGAATAGCATCCCAAATTATTCTTTCTACTTAGTTTTTATTTACATAAATGTTATCATTTAAGTCAAATATTTATTCTCATTTCATTACCCTTTGTGTGGACCTCTTTCAGAAGAGATCTCATATCTGATAGCAAATGTCTAACTTCCCAAAACATAAAGCTTGACATTTTCCTGTTTTTTCTTTATTTTCTCAGTACACATCCAGTGTGCATAGACATCATAACTATTAATTAAATCTGGTAATGAACTTCACAATTCTCATTTATTGACTCCTTTATCCATCTAATACAATAGCAAAATTATATGCAAGTTTACTAGAACAATATTAGTGAGCCTATTGTCTGAGTTAATAATTTGAAAATATTTTTACTTTCAACATTGTTCTTTTTTTTT
>PVKC010004567.1:0-35309 GCA_004027635.1 Crocidura indochinensis
GGTCTTTTGAGCACTTCCAGGAATAATCCCTGAGCACAGAGCCAGGAGTAAGGCCTGAGTACAATCAATATGGGTCAGAGAAACAATATGGGGTTCAGATCCTTGAATTGCACTCAGCAAATCCTGGTTCAAGTCCTGGCATCATATATAGACCCCCAGTACCATTGGGTATGGGCCCAAAGTCAAAATTGAGTCAAAAAGAAAAAAATTACTAATACTATGGAAAGGGCGTGATTCTTGTTTTGTGCTAAAACAAAACACAAAAGGCCTTAAAAAACATAGACTCTAAGTTATATATATATAAAACCCCTGCGCTCAGGGGTTGCTCCTGGTTCTGTGCTCAGAAGTTGCTCCTGGCAAACTCAGAGGACCATATGGAATGCCGGGATTCAAACCATCATCCTTCTGCATTCGAGGCAAATGCCCTACCGCTGTGCTATCTCTCTAGCCCCACTAAATATTTTTTATGCTGACCTGCATTTCAGGAACTTTCTAATACTGCAAAGTAAGATGAAAAGTTCAGATCTATTTGTTTTAAAGTTGTTGCCTTCCTGTAAACTTTGCAGAAAAATCTTGACACCATCTATCCAATAAAGTTAAAAAGGAAAAGAAAAAAAGAAAAAAACCTACCCCAATGAGGTGGGAAAATTCACACTTGTTAGAAACAGCTTTTAGAATTGTGCTTGGGTTTTCAAAACATAAGCCAAAGCATGTGTTATATGTGATAATGGTATCCTGTGGAGTAGACTCTGAATAAAGCAGGCCTGATTTTACCTCTAGGTGTAGGACAGCATTAAAATAAGATACTGATAGTCACTGTTGGCAGTTAGGCCCTGAATCCAGAAAAGCATATTCATTCATTGGCCCACTGGTAAACATGTCATAAAAGTCCCTGAAATCCCTTCTACTGGTGGAACTGCCAGTTCTTATCCTGATCCCACTGTGACAAATTTCCACCCAAGATAGACTCCCTGCATTCAGCCTATAGAAGAGGTCTTGAAAAGAAAAAAGAATCAGGTCCTGGGATATGAAAGCACAAAAGGAGAGTCTTTAAATAATGACCAAATAGACAATCTCTGCTAATCTGAACAGATGGTGAATCTGTCAGCTATTAGTGTTGGTTTATATAGAGTGGTGCAGCCTGAGACTCAAGGTAGTAGTCTTCCTGTCTTGATGTCTTCCGTTTAACTTCACAATCTCATAATAGTTAACAAAATCTGAAAGGAAGTCATCGTGAACATTCTGTGCTATCTTTAATCACATTATGGCTCTGATGGCATCACAAGAGTTTCCACTGTCCCCCAGGTGGTTTAATATGCACTAAAATATCTGAAAGTCTTAGTATGGGTCTTTGTAGTATAAATGATAAAACCTTAACTTTTAAGGGGAATTTAATAGTTATTTTAGGCAGAAGTTAGCAAACTTTTTCAGTCAAATTGGCAATAGTAAATGTTTAAGTCTTTGAAGGCCTAAAATCGAGATTGTATCACAATCACTCCACTCTGTCATTGTGACCGTCAAGGTAGCCTGAGGTTGTATTACACAAATGAGCATGGCTAAAACTCTACCTAAAACTTTACTTCTAAAACTGATATAGATATGATTTTCATTTTACAAATATTAGTCTTTTTTTTAAAGAATGTTCTCTTGGCTTGAAAAACATAAATTCCTATTCTAGATGAATTACCATTAAAACAGAGACTATAGACAGAGACATACAAATAAAACAGCCATTATAATAAAGCAGAACTGAAAGAAAATAAGTCATTAATAGTAGATGGAATTTAATGACTATTTTATCTATGATTGCTTATCAAAGCATGTGTTAGGACACACAAAGCATTGGCAAATTTATACAGAGAAGAAAAAACCCCAGAGCATTCTGGAGAAAGTCCAAATGGTTATTGGCTTGAGGGGTGGAGGGAATGTCACATTGATGGTGGGCCTGGTGTTGGAACATTGAATGCACAAAGCAACTGTATCATGAGCAACTTTGTAAAACCTGGTGTTTAAATAAAGTTTCAAAACCCTACATAAGTAGAACAAAATAAGACAGAAAAAAATGTCACAATGTGGAAGCAGTTAATCTGTTAGAAAAGAGTAATGTTTGTTTATTATATTTATTGCATACAGCTTTTGCCTTTCCTCTTTCATTCCTTTCTTACTTATTGGAAGAAACAAAACATTGGAACTCCTCAGCATTTTTCATAATACCTTTTCTTGTCCCTACTTTCTCTGCTTCTACCTTTTTTTAATTCCCTGAGCAGTATACAATGGTCAATCAAGATAAACATAGTCTTTTCTTACAAAGAAAACAAAACAGATACCAGTGGTATACTAGATTTAGCTGGTATCTTCTTGCTGATATATTTCCTGCTCTACAATCAATGAAATCATATTGGCTAGAAATTAGCAACAGTGCAAGTATTTGAGGCAAATGGTACAAATTACTCCCCCTCCAAGTTTCCCCAGAGAGCTAGTTATTGAACATTTTATCAGTGTACCAGTGAATCTAAAACCAAAAAAAATTTTGTTTTTGTTTTTTGTTTGCTTGTTTTTGGGGCCACACCTGGAAGTGCTCAGGGGTGACTCTTGGCTCTCTGCTCAGAAATCGTTCCTGATAGGCACGGGGGTGACCACATAGGATGCTGGGATTCAAACCACCATTGGTCCTGGGTCAGCCGCTTGCAAGGCAAACACGCTACTACTGTGCGTAAGTGGGATGATTGGCTAAATAAAGTACACGATGATCTGGAAACAGTGGGAGATACTTCTAGTTTTGTGAGAAAGAGGAAGAGGCTTTCAGAAAACGTTATCTCCAAAGAAATCAGGCTAATGCTGGAACATATATACAGTATTTGCCAGCGTATAAGACGACTTTCGAAACAAAACAAAACAAAGTCAACCGAAAATCCGGGGTCGTCTTATACGCCAAGTAAATCCCGAAAAATGTTTTAATATGCCGCTAAACAAAAATTGTCTGAATATTGCCACAAAACGAATTTTCCAACGAGATCCTGCGCCAATCACTGCAAGGCTGCTCCGACCGCCTCTCTAACTCGGCTAATCCAAGCAAGCTTATTATGCATGCAAATTAGACAATGTTCTGTACCCGAATCTACACTGTCAAAAGCCTGCTCAAATGGGCCAGAGTCAGAGAAGAAGTCTATTCCAGTATACCCTTTGAACCTTTGCTTGTTGTGATTGGCTCACTGTGGTACACATACAGTGGCAGCACAGGAACGTTCTGTCTCATACAGCGAATATAGGCCTAAACCTATGTTTTAACTGTAAAACTAGGGGGTCGTCTTATACGCCCAGTCTTCTTATACGCGGGCAAATACGGTAGATGATATCCAGGAAAAGGAGAAGGAGAAGTAATAGGGGTTTGGTGGTGGAAGAAGTATCTACATGTGCATAAATTCAAAATGGCAGAGGAGCGGAAGGAAGTTCCTTAATTCTGAAGTACAAAGTGTGAAAGAGAAGAGCAGAAAAAAGCTGAAGATGCAACTCATCCTGAAAGGGGTGAGGGGTACTCCTGAGCTTTGAGCAGGCAAGCTTATGGTTATTTGTGTGAGGTCAGAGTCAGAGAGAAGGAATTTGAATTCTGGATCTATAGCTGAGTGACCTCAGGCAAGCTTCTTACAAGGCAAGCTGAGTCTCTTCAGTACAAAGAGGTTAATTATAGTACTCAGACCTTCTGGGGTGGTTGTGAAGCTGCCGGTAAATGCTTAGTAGGAACCTGGATCTGCAGGCATCTAAGCACAGACCAACTAACCACAGAGCTGAATGTTTATATTTTATAAAGGAAAAATTGTATCTATTTCTTCCTCTCTCTGCCTTAAAACACTGCTTTTGTGCTGATCTTGCTCAAGGTTCTTTTGTTGTTTATTTATTTATTTATTCATTTATTTACTGAATAGTGAACCATTAGTAAGTTGTGAAATCAATTTAGTGAGTCTTGGGCAGTGCTTTTGAAAAACAGCAGAATTACACGGAATCAAACAAACCAATAAGTACTATAAGTTAAGTTTATGTGTGAACTGGATTGTCATGAAAAATTGATTTCAAGGGCTCTGTGGAAGCTCCTGCTTCAACATGAAACTTCAAGTGAGCTTTGGAACCTGGGAAAGAATGAGACAATAGGCCGATTTAGCTTGGTTAAAGTTCTTTGTGGATTTGTTATTATTGTTCCTGGGTCCCAACAGTGATATCAGGGTTTACTCCAGGTTCTTAGCTCAGGGACCATTCCTGGTTGGGCTCTAGGAACCATATGGGATGGCAAGGATCCTGTCAGCCTTGTGAAGAGCAATGCTTTGTGCTCTCCAGCCCCAGGATCTATTTCTGCTTCCTCTTACCCCAGGAGCTGAAAACATCTTGGGGATTTATTCCTTTGGGTTTGGTTTTAAGCTTTCAATAAAAATTGATGGTGCCTGCATCACTGTGTCTGAGTATCAGCAAATATAGGAGTGGCCTCAGAAATACTGAGTGGGATGGTCTCTAAAAATACATTAAAAGTTGGGGCCGGAGCAATAGCGCAGTGGTAGGGTGTTTGTCTTGCACGCGGCTGACCCAGGAAGGATTGTGGTTTGATCCCCTGGTATCTATATGGTCTCTCAAGCCAGAAGCAATTTCTGAACACATAGTCAGGAGTAACCCCTGAGTGTCACAGGATATGGCCACCCCCCAAAAGTTGATGCTTCAAAAATTAAAACTTCAAGTGAGCAATATTAATAATATTGTTCAATAATGATAGATCAATAATAAAGTTTAAAAAATGAATTCTTGCATTCAGGGCCATTGACAGTGCATGAAGTGATGCTGAACACAAAGGCCCGAGAAGGAAAAGGTATCTTCTGAATTTGGGATGGTGATGTGTAAAAAGAAAAAAGGATTAAGAACCAATTTACTATTACACTAAATATGATCCTGAGTATGATTCAAACCCAGTAACTAAAATTATCCAAGGCACCACTGCTGTCCATTAGCTTGGCACAACAATGAGTGGTGAAAGTGACATTTGGTTTGGTGTATCCCTGAAAGATAATTCCATATGTAAATAGATTTTAAATAATTTACTTTCAACATATGTCAAAACTTATTAAATTTGCCCTTTTGAGGTACAAACAGTTTGGTGCTTCTTTTTGTTTTGCAATTAAAAAATGTCAAGTAATAGCAGATGACTGGTCAGCATTGGGAAGAAAAAAACAACAAGCACCACATCACACAATTATTTTGTTTCTCTAGTTTGCTCAGAGCTCATTCCCAGGCATATGTGATTGGCACCAGATTAGTTGCTGACATTTATTGACAAAGGAATTAATCTTCACCAATGATGTTTTTAAAAGTCTATTCTTTACAGAAAGTTGTGGTAGAGTACCCCTTCAATTCCCCCCTGCTTTCTTTCTTTTCTGATGAAAGTGTTGAAAATAAACACTTAAATCCTTGAATCCACTGAAGAAGGTGAGGGAGGGAGCAAAAGAACCTTTCCCCACATTCAAACCATCAGTGCTATCACGGCTATTAGGGGACCACTGTTTACTTGAATATTTGAGTGTTTGTATATGTGTAGAAGAGCAGTGTGAGTACAGATACCCTAAAGACCACAACTGTGCATTTTGTCAGAAATGGCACCCCCAGTGATCTGAAGGGACTCACTTTTTGAATTGATAGCATTTTCTTACCATGTTTCTCACTCATCAAAAGTCCTCTATTGGTGGGTATAACATATACTTCCAGTATTACTCAATGAAAGCTGAGTTAGGAATTGTCCACTTGCATTCCTCAAACACTAGTGAGTGTTTCCTACCCCAATCATGAACCACTACTGCCTGGCTCTGTTTGGCTATCTTTATTTAATGAGATAACCCAAGTTTCTTCTTTTATTAAAATAATTCTATTTAATATCGAAGTTGTGGACTAGACTAGGCTTATGCAGAAATATACAAAAGGAGAGAGAAATTACTACCCATGAGAAATTCACTGTTTCTCCAGGCTTTGTACAGAAATGATACATTGAATGAACCAGGAGAAAACAAATAGTTGAAAGATTGTGGCACTAGATTTCTCTGTTCTGTAGAGTTACCCATAATGATCTTTGGTTGAGGTTCCATGGGGTTAAATTATTTTAAACTCTGTAGAGATTTTATCATGCCTGTGTCTACTGTAACAAAGACCAGCAACATGAAACTCTGACATATTCTCTCTGTTTGTTTTTGGGTCACACCCGGTGGTGCTCAGGGGTTTATCCTGGCTCTGTGCTCAGAAACCCACGAGTTGTAAGATCATCCCAGGCATTTAAATTAAAAAAATTTAATTAATATCTTTATTTAAGCACCGTGATTATAAACAGTTTGTAGTTGGGTTTCAGTTATAAAAAGAGAGTAACCCCCTTCACCAGGTACCATATTTCTAAACCCTGTTCAGCCAGATCTGAAAAAGTAGAGATGGAAAGTCCCGGAGTCAGTGGCTTTTTTTTTTTTTTTTCTTTTTTGGTTTTTGGGTCACACCCGGCAGTGCTCAGGGGTTCCTCCTGGCTCCATGCTCAGAAATTGCTCCTGGCAGGCACGGGGGACCATATGGGGCACCGGGATTCGAACTGATGACCTTTTGCATGAAAGGCAAACGCATTACCTCCATGCTATCTCCCGGGGAGTCAGTGGCTTTTAAGAGTGTCTTCTCAGGGCTTCTTCCTTGTGGTGTGTTTGACACCAAGCCAAAAATAACTTTTTTCAATATCCACCCACCAGGAGGGGTAAGGTCTAGAGTGAGACAAAAGTACCATATTTTCCAGTGTATAAGACGACTTTTGAAAAAAAAAAAAAAAGTCAACCGAAAATTCGGGGTCATCTTATACACCGAGTATATCCCGAAAAACGTTTAGATATGCCATTAAGTGAAAATCGTCTGGATATTGCCACAAAACTCGATTTTCCAACTCGATCACGCACCAATCACTGCAAGGCTGCTCAGGCCGCCTCTCTAACTCACAATCCAAGCAGGCTTTTGATGCATGCAAATTAGACAATGTTCTGGACCCGAATCTACACTGTTAAAAGCCTGCTCAGATTGGCCAGAGTCAGAGAGGAAGTCCATTCCAGTAGAACCTTTGAACCTTTGCTTGTTGTGATTGGCTCACTGTGGTACATACAGTTGCAGCACAGGAACATTGTAAACTTTGCCAAGGAACACAATAACTGTGCTGCTGCAAGACAATATGGAGTAACAGAAAAGATAGTCTGAGACTGTAAAATTAGGGGGTTGTCTTATACGCCGGAAAATATGGTACCTATCCAGTGGGCTTTTACATACCAAAAGGAGAGGTTTAAGGAAGGAGGAAGTTGGGGAAACACCTTTTTGGGGGCTGATAACTGGGTGTCATCTTACAGAACATTCATATATTGTGCAAAAGTGATGCTAGAAAGTGCTAAATTAATTAAACCTAGAGGTCATTATACCAAGGTATTGCTCGTATATCTTAGCAGTCTACACAAGTCACTTAATATCCAATACCTCAAGATTAAGAAGTCAAACCCAAGGACAATCAATAATAACCAACTGGGCACTTCCATAGTCTAACATTGAAGTTATACCCAACCAGTCAATTTCCTTTCTTTCTATTTACCTTTTTTCTATAAATAGTTCTTCTCTCAATTTTTGTTGGTGGGGGATTAATAAAACGTCAAATTAGGTTCTGCCTCATTTATATCAGTTTTATTCAAATAAAATCTTAACAATTTTAATATTTTTTTATTTTATTTTATTTTATTTTTTTGTTTTTTGGGGGTCACACCGGCAGTGCTCAGGGGTTACTCCTGGCTCCATGCTCAGAAATTGCTCCTGGCAGGCACGGGGGACCATATGGGGCACCGGGATTCAAACCGATGACCTTTTGCATGAAAGGCATACGCCCTACCTCCATGCTATCTCCCGGGCCCCTATTTTTTTTCTTTTAATAAAAGGATGACTTGAATATTGCTGTATCTGGCAGGAGCAGGATGTGGAAGGTGCCAGATTCAGGACAAGTTTCTGGGTTAGTCAGAATTTGTCCTATGGGTTTTTGAGGGTATGAGTCTTTTTTTGATCTCCAGTGTGGTAGTAGAACAGTGAGCAATGTGTGTATATAGAAAGAAGATTATTTTCCCATGGTGAAAAAAATTTTTTCTTGCTAATCAACAAAGCTTGTGATTAGTAGCAAAAAGAAATGCTTTCTTTTGGATTAAATTTCAGCTTCATTAAATGGAACTTTCAGTGGAGGAAATTCTTTAAAAGACAATGTTTAGGAGGCAAACATAGTTACAAATGCATTCAACTCTTAATGGCAACTCTTTCAGGAAACAGTCAACTAATAAAACATAATATCTCAAATTAATCCTCCCTAAAGTATTTAATTATCCACTTAAACTGATTTACCATTAAAGAGCATAACAGATCATTTGAACCAAGAAAAATATGGCATATCACAATGGTTGCTGTATTTCTAAGTAAAATTTATAGTGGTTCTGATGGAATAGGAAATAGAGAACATATTCTAGAATGAAGTGTTAGATCACCTTTCTTCTAAGTAAGAGCTCTAGAAAGACTGAAGTACATACTGAAGAGTCTGATTCCTTTTATCTTTGTATTGTACACAGGGAACTATAACTATCAATGTAAAAAGTAAAATACACTGGAGCTGGGAGATGGTTCAAAGGGCTGGAAAGCACATAACGCGCACTCAATGGAAATGATCATGAGATTCAATAAACACTAAATGATGCCTCACAATCACTCCTTACTCCATTCTTTTACATATCCCTTCACAAAGATTTCACATCTCAAATCTTAACTAATGATCTTGCTTCTGACTCCACGAAGAAAAGTGAAGCAATCCAAAAAGAATTTATAAAATCTCTTACCATTTCATCTACTGTTACACTACTGGAAACAGCATTCATAGACAGTCTCTTCACCTGTTACTATAGATGAATCATCTGTGCTCCCTACGCTCCCCCTTTGTGCACCAAATCTTATCCACCTACAAGTCACTATTTCCACTCTTGTCTGAGTTATCATTATTTCTTAACCTGTTTTATTACAGCAATCACCACAACGGTCTCATAATTTTTTCCTACAACAGTCTTCTTCACATTGCAATCATATTTATTCTTAAAGTCGTCTTGAGTCAGAGAGATAATACAGTGATTAAGGTGCTTGCTTTGCAAGGTGACTAAACTAAGTTTGATCCTCTGCACTTCATATGGTCCCCCAAACCTACTAGAAGTGATCCCTGATTACTGAGCCAGGGGTAAGCCCTGAGCACTGCTGGGCATGGCCCCCAAGCCAAAACAACAACAACAACAACAATAAAAAATATAGTCATCTTATATCATTTTTCTGCTCAAAAAAACCCCATTAGCTACCCATTTCTTAGAATTAAAAACTAAGTCTTTACAATGGTTTAAAGGACTCTAGAATAGGCTGATTCTTTTTCCATTATCTCTGATAATGGCTCACTTGTTTCACCTAGGCACAGAGGCCTCCCTCCTGTATTGTATACTGGTACTAGTTATTAATTTTATTTTACATGTAATCTCCCTAGCATGGCCACTCTGGAAAATAGTCAGGAAGTTCCTAAAAATGTTAAATATGTGGTGAATATTTCCACTAGGTATATACCCTGAAGAACTGAAAACAGGCTTCTATCAAAACTTGAAGATTAATTAAAGCAGCATTGCTCATAATAATAAAAAGTGGAAATAATTCAAACATTCATCAAATGATAAATTAAAAATCATGTGGTATATCCACACACAGAATGTGATTTGGCAAAAAAGTAAATGAAGTATAGCTGCATGCTATATGAACTGGATGAAGGTCACAGAAATTATTCCAGATGAAAGAAACCAGACACAAGAATCCAAATATTATATAATTCCAACTACAGAAAGTTTTCAGAACAGATAAAGTCACAGGAACAAAAAGTTGTTGAGAGGGAATGGTGAGTGACCGCAAATGAGAAAAAAGAGCATTTTTTTTTACTGATGATAATGTTAGATAATGGTGGTGGTTCCACAATTTGTGACTTAAAAAAGCAACTTAGCTTTGTGAATTTTATGAATAATCTCAATTTTATAGGAGCTTTCTTTTTCTAGATATTTACCTAGATTATTCCTTTACTCTGTCAAGATTATGCTCAAATGTTATCCGGAAAGTAAACTTCAATGACCTCCTCAGTCTTCTGACGCCTCTTATTTTGCTATCTTCTAATTCATATAGTTGAATAAGCTACCACTATGATGTATCCTTCACTTAGTACATTAAGTGCTATCTCCTATACCACTGGCATGTAAAAAGGTCAATGAGTTCAGGGCTTTGTCTGAATATCACATTTATATAAGGGAATGACTAAGTTAATGCCAACCAAACATTAAAACTGATACTGTAGAAGAAAACTGAGAGAAAGGAAATAAAATTCATAGAAATGAATAGAAATAAAATAATATTCATTTATTTTAGATGAAAAATAAACTGCTAAATAACACATATTTTATAGAATATTCCTAAACTGATAGTCCAATATATAGAGTTAAAATATATAGTCCAAATAAAATGGTACACTGAGGGACTGGATATATAAAATAGGGGTTAATGTACTTGCCTTGTTTGCAGCTGACCCACATTTGATTTGATTTCTGGCGCCTCATATGGTCTCCTGAGTATCTTGAGGATTGATCTCTGAGCACAGAGGGGTAATCCTGATCTTTGTAGGGTGTGCCCCTCTTCAATAAAGTACATTTAGAGTAGTGTCTTCAAAAGATGTATGTTGGGAATATGAGGTACATTAAAATAAATTAAAATCACTGGATATTGAGATTATAATTATTAATATTTTAAAAACTATTTTCTTTTGTTTGTATTTTCTAAATGAAAAAATTTTGGAGTAGGAATTTAATATCTAACCTCTACTCTATTTCTTGCTGATTCTGAGCAAGTTAGTTAACCCTCGGTGATTCAGTTTGCTAATCTATACATGGGGATAGTAATAGTATTAACCTCTTTGTACTTTTTCATGAAGAATTAATGAAATACTATATACACAACACATTTAGCTTATCATATAATAATAGCAAAATGTTAGGTATTATTATTTGCTATTACTTTCACAATAACCATGGAGTTAAAAATATTGTACTAGTTATCCAATTCTTCTTTGTTCAGGATGTGCACATCAAGTTGTATTCCAAGGTTCATGTAGTGCCAGGGAAGAAACAAGGGATTCAACATGCAAAACTTGCACTCCAGTCCTCTGAGCTATCCCCTTGGCCCCTACTTGTATATTATACCCTTGGAACAATTTCAAACCCATTCATTTGTCTGCTGACTGTGTATATTGGACTTAGCCTTTTTAACTAAAGGATTACTTTTGGGAGATGTTTGCTTGACTCATGCAAGATTACCAGAATACATAGCATTGTCTGTAGGGATTGGTTTTTAATGTTTCCATTTTAGTTCTTTGGACACCGGCCCATTATTCAGCATTTTTTTTTGGTCAAAACAATAATCTAGTTTCTCTACTTTCTATGAATGCTACAGATATTGCAAACAGCTTTGACAGCAAACTTTTGTTCAGTGTTTACTCTCACAATTTCAATGTAGGATCTCTACTTTCTAAGAATGCTATGGAAGTTACTAACAGCTTTGACAGCAAGTTCTTGGATTTTCTCTGGCTATAGTCAGATACTCTTACTGGGAGTGGAGGTGGGGGAAAGAGAATGAAGTCAGATACTCTTACTGGGAGTGGAGGTGGGGGAAAGAGAATGAATAATGAATCACCAAGTCAGAGGAAACCTTTTTTTCTAAAATTATTATGAAAAGTACATTCTCATAGTAATATACATTCACTCTTATTAAAGGATGGTATAAAAAGAGATATAATACTTCTAATTCATACATTTCTTCAAGTACCATAATAGCTTTAACAAATATTTTTTTAAATTTTGGACCACACCTGGCAGTGCTCAGGGGTTACTCCTGGCTCTGCACTCAGAAATCAACCCTGGAAGGCTTGGGGGACCCTATTGGATGCTGGGATCATTCGCATGCAAGACAAATGCCATACTGGCTGTGCTATCACTCCAGCCCAGATTTAACAATTTTTTTTTTTTGGGCCATACCCGGTGACGCTCAAGGTTTACTTCTGGCTATTCGCTCAGAAGTCGCTCCTGGCAGGCACAGGGGACCATATGGGGAACCGGGGAATCGAACTGTGGTCTGTCCTAGGTTAGCGCAGGCACCTTACCTCCAGCACCACTGCCTGGCCCCCAGATTTAACAATTCTTTTTTTTTTTTTTTTGGTTTTAGGGCCACACCCAGTGACACTCAGGGGTTACTCCTGGCTATGCGCTCAGAAGTCACTCCTGGCTTGGGAGACCATATGGGAAACCGGGGGATCGAACGGCAGTCCGTCATAGGCTAGCGCAGGAAAGGCAGGCACCTTACCTCCAGCGCCACCACCCGGCCCCAGATTTAACAATTCTTAATTTTAGTTTTAGTTATTTTCTTTTTGAGTTGTTAAATTTAAGCAATTAACAGTATATCTATCTGAACACATTTATGTATGAAAAGAAAAAGTAATATTGCCTGTTATTTCTTCTTCCTTCTTTCCTCAAATTATTACTTTTCACTTTTAAATTCTTTGCTAACTTTATAAACAACATACCTAAACATTTATTAATCCACCATTTCAAGCCCAGTACCTCTTAGGCTTCCTGTTTTGTTTGTTTTTAAATTTTGTGGGCTACTCAAGACAGTGTTCAAGGGCTACTCCTGGCTCATGCTTAGGAGGTTGACCAGGCAGGTGTTAGAATTGAATCTGGACCTCCTGCATGCAAAGTATGTGCTCCATCCCTCCATTGGAGGGGAGTTTATGACATACTTAATGGTGTTTGGGGGACCATGGAGTTGACTGTTTGCAAGATAATTGCTTTATGTCTCTGTACTATTTCTCAGCTCTTGTCGTGGTTTTTTGTTTGTTTATTTGTTTTGTTTGTTTATTTGGGACCACATCCAGAGGTGTTCAGGGTTTACTTCTAGCATTGCACTTATTGGTTACATCTAATGGGGCTTGAGAAATCATATGAAGAGAGGTTGACCTCAATTTAGCTCTATACACTATACTATCTCTCTCGTTCCTTGCCTCTGATTGTTTAAGGTGAGAAAGTTGGCACCATTTTCCTCTCATAGCTGAGTCTTCCTCTTTTAGAACCATGCCAATTTTCTTGGATGTTTAGGTTTAAAATAGAAATTTAAATTTAAGTAATTGCTATTCACAATTCCCAGATAACCTAGAAATAAAAATCCCAAAAATAATAATCAAGAGAGAGCATTCTAATATGAATCTATAGATGTAATTCACTTCAGAACCAAGTAATGTCACTAGATACAGAGGTTTCATGTTACCTGGGCTTCAAGTCTCATAGATGAAATTTTAATGTTATACCCACCATTGCTTAAAATAAAAACATGTTTTTAGTTGCTCCATAGTCACACTAAATGTTTCTTACCCAGCTTTTTCTGACAGTTCAAAATGCCTGTTTTAGTTTTCTTGTCAACAATAGTAGCATATTTTTCACCTTTATACTAAAATTATACGGCTGGTTAATCAAATTATTATAGAAAGCCCCATTCTCCATGAGGGCATGTTGCCTGCAGCTCTCTGACTTCAGTGAGCTCAGAAACAGTATTTTCTAAACTAGTCACTAGACTAGGGTTTCTTTTCAATTTACTCTTTATATTTTCTCAAATGTTTTCTTTTTCTTTTTGGGTTTCCTGTACTGTCTGATAGAGAATGTACTCAGTTTTATTCTAAAATCTCTTTAGACTTCTAAAAACATTAATTTTCCTGTGTAATGGTTAGTAGCTTAATGGCATATAACTTCAAGGTTCAAAATCACTTTTCTAAAAATTTCAAATAATTCTTCTTATATCTTGAGAACTGGCAAAAAATATGCCAGTCTGCTTCTTTTTCTTTGTAACTTCTTCCTGTTATTAATATTAGCATCTTTTCTTTATCTTTTGTGTTCATAATTTCATAAGAATGTGGCTCTTTTAATCAGAAGGCTCTTGCCTTTTCTCAGCTCTGGGGAATGTTCCTTTATCTCTGTAATTAATTGTACTTTCCCCTTGTCTTTGTTCTTTTTCTTAAGCTCTTGCTAATAAAATATTGGACATCTAAGACTGGGTGTTCATATCCATTAAGTATTCTTTGTATATCTATCTTCTTATCTTTTTGTTCTATAATCTAGAATATTTATTTTACTTCATTGTAAACCCAAAAAATGAATTTTTAAAATTGCAACACAATATTCTAAATTTCTTCTGTTTTTCATTTTTTAATTTATAACTCAAAAAATTTAAAACATTTACATTTTGCCATTTGTGTATCAGGTTAAATTATTATTTTGTCATTTTTGGAGAGAGCACACCGGCGGTGCTCAGGGGTTACTCCTGGCTCTGTGCTCAGAAATTGCTCCTGGCAGGCTTGGGGAGCCATAAGGAGGCTGGGGATCAAACCTGGGTCAGTCCGGTTTGCCACGTTAAAGGCAAACACCTGACCATTGTGCTATCACTTAGGCCCCCTCAGATGAAATGATTACCCAAGGTTTCCCAAACCCTATGCATTTTTTCCCTCCCCTCCCCTCCCTCTCTCCTTCCCTCTGTTCCCTCTCCTCTTCCCTCCTCCTTCCTCTCTCCCTCCCTCTGTCCTTTCTACCCTTACTCCCTTCCCCTTTCCTCCCCTTCCCTTCCTTCCTTCTCTCTCTCTTGCCCCCTCCCTCCCTGTGGGTTCGTTGGTTTTTTGGGCCACATTTGGCAGCACTCAGGGATTACTCCTGACTACACTCAGAAATTATGCCTGGCAGGCTCAGGGGACAGGCTTGAAGACCATCTGGGATGCTGGGGAACAAGCTCGGTCAGGTGAATGCAAGGTAAATGCCCTAACTGCTGTGATTTCCTTCCTTTTTACCCAGAGGCAATCACTCTAGAAGTTTGTTTTCTTGTAGGGCCTGTTTTAATGTTCTTACTACTTTTATTGATATTCAGTATTATTTTTATGTGGATTGAATTTATACTTTGCCAAACATATTTTCAAACCATTTATTCACTCAACATTATTTCTCAACTCTGTCCATATTTATACAGATGGATCTAGTTTATTTCATTTTAATTGCTGTGAATGTCCCCTGTTCCCTGTATTTATTCATCCAACAAATATTTATGACAGCCAACTATGTTCCTGAAACAATTCTGGCAGTTGTGGACACAGCAATGAAGGGAACCAAATATGAAAATCCCATAATTTATTTTATCTTTCTTTTATGAACAGACATTAGCTTTTGTCTGACAAGGAATGTTTTGGTGAAATATATAGTTTCGTGAAAGTGCTTCAGTGAGGAGCTTGGGGGATCACTTTTCGAAATGATTGGGGGACTATGTAGTCCTAGGAATCAAACCAGGGGTATCTGGCATGTATAGTATGTGCTCCAAACATTTGAGCTATCTCTCGAGTCCCTAGGAAAAATGCTTCCGATGGGAATTTTAGGAATAAAGCTGCTTTTTCACTGGCCACGTTTTTTCAAATTGCTTCTCAAGATGCTATCTCAAACTGCATACCCAGCAAACTGGGGACATTTTCTGCCCCATTCATCTTATGGAATACTTGGATATTGATGCTTTATTTTTGTCATTTTGATAGGTAAGAAATAGCACCTATTTGGCTTATCAAGCATTTTCCCCAATTGTTCATAAGGCTCAGCATCTCTTGTTAAGTTTATTGGTTATTGGGGCCCGGGAGATAGCATGGAGGTAAGGCGTTTGCCTTTCATGCAAAAGGTCATCGGTTCGAATCCCGGTGCCTCATATGGTCCCCCGTGCCTGCCAGGAGTAATTTCTCAGCATGGAGCCAGGAGTAACCCCTGAGCACTGCCGGGTGTGACCCCAAAACAAAAACAAAAACAAAAACAAAAAAAGTTTATTGGTTATTTATATCTCTTTTCTATATTGCTTAAAGATATCTCTGCACCCCTTCTTTATTTTTGGGCCACAAGTAGCTGTGCTTAGGGATTTCTCCTAACTTTGTGTTAAGGGATCACTCCTGGGTGCTTGGGGGATCATACATATGTAGTGTCAGGATTAGAAAAGAGTCAGCCATGTGCAAGAAAAGCACCTTAGCCCCTGTTCTATCTCTCCAGCCTCAAAGAGTTTATATTTTATTTATTTATTCATTTTTAAGAGTTTGTATTTTTACTCAAACTTTTACATTGTCAATATGAACAAAATATTGCCCATTTTACTAAATCTTTGCAACGGCGGGATTTAATTAGCGAAATGACCAAAAATATTTATTGACATTGATAGTTTAAGTAAGGTATCTTTTCACTTATGTTTTGGAAAAATAAATCAAAATTATATAAAGAAACATTCCTTTAAGACTTGGGAGCCAGAGTGATAGCATCAGGCATTTCCTTGCATCAGGTTGTTCTGTGTTTAACCTGGCACCCCATATGATCCCCCAAGCGTATCAGGAATGACCCCTGAGTGCAGAGCCAGGAGTAACCCCTCAGTACTGCCTGTTGTAGCCCCCCCAACAAAACCAAACAAATAAGATATTAGCATGTATTTCTTCATTTGTATTAGTATTAGTATTTGTATTGTATTAGTATTTGGTCATTTTTATTTTTCTATTTATATCTTTCCCCCATAACTTTCTTTTGACCTTTTTATTAGTATAGTTTAGAAATTTTGTGAATATATTAGTTATGGGTCATATGTTTACTTTAAAAAGTTCTGATATCTTTTCTAATGTTGTTGCTTATTTCATAGACATTTTAGATTTACTGTATCGGCTATTTTCTCTGTAACTTCTGCTCATTTTATTGAAGGATTTTTTTTATTTCTCTTTTTTATTATTTTTTACTGAGACAATTTGTGAATTTCAAGTCCATCATAGTTGCATTTCAAAGTGAAAGTGAATAAGGGCCATTCCCACTACCAGTGATGACTTCCCTTCATCAAAGTTCCCAGAGTATATCCCATACCTCCACCCTGAGCCCAAGCCTGCCAGTGTAACAGGGGCATTTTAAGGTTAGATTGTTATAGTTTGGGTCTCTTGATTCTATTATTGTTGAATTTGGCTTGGGTATTTAGTTCTGACCTTTCCCCCCCCTTCAACTAATGCACCTGAGACCACTTGGCCCCTGAGCCCCTTTCTCTCTCTCTCTTTTTTTTCCTTTCTCAATTTGTAGAAAAATGCAGACATTTGAGGTAAAACAACTAATTCATGTCCCAAGGTTCTATGAAAAAGGTGAGAGCCCCATCTAGAACGTACCGATAAAATGAAAAAAGGGGACCAATGGCAGGTTTTGTTTTATGGGTCTTTGCATAGGCACAGAAACTATAAGAGCATCGATGGCTAAAGATGGAACTGTGAAGCAAGAAATAAGAAGTATTGCATTATAATCCAAAGTATAAGATGAGTATCAGTCCAGTCCATATTGATGTGAATAAATGAAGTACAGGGTGGATAGAAGACAAAACTATATAGAAAGAAATCCAAAAATTTTATGTACGTAGTAAGGTAAAATTTTATATCCCCATTCCTATGTGTAGTTTATCCATAGCAACTTTTTCTCAAAGATAAAGGCAAAGAAGTAACATTATAGCAGAGAAATCTGATAAATACTACCTTAGTCAGTCAATCAATCAAGGTCTATATCAATAGCATAAGTCCCGATGACAGTATGTGCCCTTCATATGTGATAATAGTGACACTTCATTTCTCTGGTATTCCTCTCCAAAGCTCATAACCTCAGTTTTTGCATTAAAAATGTCAGACATACCCCAACTGAGGGACATTCTACAAATACCTGACCAGTGTGCTCTTTAAAACTGTCAAGGCTGTCTAAAACAATAAAATGTCTGAGAAACTATTACAATAGAGAAGCCCAAGGAGATATGACAAGTAAATACTTTGTGGGATCCTGGGACAGAGCAAGGATATCAGGAAAAAACTAAGGAAATATGAGTGTGATGTATGGGTTTTAGTTAATAACAACAAATCATTATTGGTTCATTCATTGTAACAAATTATACCACATATTAACTTAATATGGGAAATAATATTTCACAATGTTTCTATAAGTATAAAACTTGCGAAAATAATATTTATTAAAAACTAACCTCATCTTAAGTATTTATAGTCAATAATTCCTGGGTGTTTTTAAAGCTGTTATCACTCTAAGTCCATAGAAAAGAAGCCATTAGTCTAAGTTCGGCCCTCCTTGGCACTCCTACCAGTATCACCTTCTTGAGTAAATTACTAATATACTTTTGTCTGCTACATTATTGCTTAGTTATAGTTCTACAAAGGGCACTCAGTGATACTCCAAGAATGCCTATGAGAAAACAGGAAGAACAAATGGGCATGAATTTCAGTTGGGGATGGGATTGAGTTAGAGTTGGGTATGTAACGGAGTCAAGCTACATGATATTCCCGACTAGTTTTCTTATTTTAAATATGTTCTTTATTTAAAAGAATGGTTACAAGGTTGTAAACAGTTTTTCCCCACCAATAAAGTTGTTCATGATTGAGTTGTAGCATACAATGTCTAACAACCTTTCCTGCCACCAATGTCAACATCTCACACTCCTCATTCTCGCTGATGCCCTCTTCCCTCCCATTCACCCTCTCCCGCCTGCCTCTGGAGCAGGCATTTTACTGCACACTCTCTTTTATTTTCCTTATGTCCCAGTGATGAGTGAAATTATTTGATATTTATCCCACTCCCTCTGCCTTATTTCATTCAGCATAATAATTTTCATGTCCATGTACAGGAAAATTCCATGACTTCATTTTTTCCTGATGGCTGTATAATATTCCATTGTTTATATGTACCACAGTTTCTTTAGTCAAACTCATCTGTTGTCAGGCACTTGGGTTACTTCCAGATTCTGGGTATTGCAAGTAGTGCTGCAATGACCATAAGAGTGCAGAGGTCATATTTGTATTGTGTTTTGTTCTAGGAAATATCCCTCTCACTAGTTTTCTTTAAAGGGTAAGCTAATCATACATACATATGTCAGCCCATCTTTAGATAAATCAAGTTATCAAAGGATTTTTCATTGCATACGATCCACAGAAGACTGCCAGGAGTGAGTGATACTTAATCATGAGCACTGTTGAGTAATGCCTCCAAACATATGTTACTAAGTCCTAGGAGATTTTACATTTTTATTAGAAATTTTTAATAATTTTTAATAAACTAAATATTGCATGTGATACCACTCACATAAAATTTTTCACCAAACTGTCAACAATTTCAGTCATTCTTCATTGACACATGAGTTATTAATTTTGTTTCAAAGATTTGCATTCAGAGTGCATACAATATCATGAATAAAGATTAGTTTAACAGTCACAATACCCTCTGGGACAGTATTTCAAGTAAAAAAAAAACCCTAAAAATTGTTGAAATGTGAAAATAATATGACAGTTGTATCAATAATTACAAACTGATGTGATACTCAATATCCTCACAGAGGCAAAATATAAATTATATTTAAGCTTATTTTATGCAAACTCTAAGACTTATTTAAATATTAATATTTCCTTGCCAAAGTATTATGAAAAACCAAACTTACAATCTTGATCTGTCTCTGGTTATTAAGTAACATTTAGAAATTGACCTGCTACTGCTTTGATGACTTCTATACTTTAGAAAAATAATGTATTATCAGACTTCCAAACCATCTACCACAATGATATTTTCATACATTAAAAAGGACTTCATGGGCCAGGGAAATAGCACAGCAGGTAGGCACTTGCCTTACATCTGATCTACCTGGGCTCAATGCCCAGGACCACATATGATTACCCTCCCCACCAAGTTCCTCCTGGAGCAATTCCAGGAATAAGCACTGAATAACACCAAATGTGGTCCCAAAACAAAAACAAACAAGTAAAAAAGGAGCTGTAGGTGTGATAAATAATAAAGTTTTAGTATTCAAAATTATACCTGTTTCCTATTTCCTGCTGGTTGATTCTAGATTCCTAAACTTTATCAAACTCTCATTGTTCATATATTGTTACTTAAGAAAATGAAAAGAATAAATATTCTGATTAGAAGTTAAGTACTCACCAGAATGAACTGCACGTAGTTAGGATAAGGGAGAAATGACTTATTATTCATGTAACTCAATTCTCTATAATTTATGTCATTCTCACATAGCAGATAGTGTGGTTAGCACAGACAAGATAATGTGTGAAAGGTATTTCCAGCAGTGACTTCATAATTAAACAGCATCTCTTGTTATAAATATTTATTCAAAATGTGTGAATTCTAGGTATGCCGGGTGAAGAAAAGAGAACAATCTACAACAAGCAGAAGGGAGCTAACCCAAGTCCTTCACACTAAATTTGCTCTCCACTTAGCTACTAATATTTTTCTGGAAAGGTTTCAACAGATTCTCTTTGTTAGAAATGAGGAAAGTTCAATATATATGCAGCGTTTGCATAGAGGTTAACAAAATAAAATTTTAGAGGACCATTAAAGGGCTGAATTTTGTGTTAAATTCCTAATCAGATGCGAAAACCTAGAGTCAGACATCTGTCTTTCAAAAATGGCCCACCATAAGGTAGATGAAAGAGGGTTCATGGAAAGGTTAGACAAAAAGATGCTAACATGCTTACTATATAAAAATTATTTATGGTAAGCAATACAATTGGTTCTTCTTTTACCCTATGTTGTCCATTATTCATTTGTGTAACTATAGTATTGAATTTATTTCATTAACTAGTATTTGGGAATGAACACAACTTGATTAAAATTCAAATTATAATTCCATCATGATGTATTCTGCCCAGTATCCTCTGGATCTAATAAGAAATTATGCCTCATCAAACATATATAATTTGGCTTGAAGTGGTTATAGTAGGAAGCCAAATTTATAGTCATAATAAAGTTGTCTATGCTGGATATTTTCATTTCAGAATGAAATAGCATTGGGATATCAAGGCCCCCAGGCAATCATTTAGTCATTTAGGTTCACTCTGGGTGGAGCTTGTTTACATTCTATAATCACACCATTAACAGTCACTGCTAAATATAAATACAAGGATGGATATTAAGATTTGTTTCACAAGTTCAGTGATACCACTACACAATTGAATTGATAAGCTCAGTAGTAAAATACTGAGAATACCATAGTTACTCTTTCACAATGTAAACAGGCATTTGGAAAACTTAACAGAAATTAGGCTGGAGTGACAGCACAGCTGGTAGGACGCTTGCCTTGCAATCAGCTAACCTGAGTTTGATCCTTGGCACTTCAAGTGGTCCCCAAGTACCACCAGGACGAATTCCTGAGTGCAAAGCCCTGAGTACAATTAGGTGTGCCCTTCCTGGAAAAAAAAGCACAGCAAAACAAAAGAACCCTTAATAGAAATATGCAGAATATTTCTGTGTCCTACAGTGCTAGGGAGGAAGGATCAGAAAAAGAAACAAAGACGAGTGTACATAATGAAGATGGCATGAGAACTCAGGGAAGAATGTGTTGGACAAATTGACCATGTCTGAGAAACTGGGTGTGTTTACAGGAGGCACACAACATATTTCTGCTGATTGATTCTGAGGTTCCATTAACTGGCTATGTCCCTTTGGGCTAGTCATTTCACTTCCACAAATCTTAACTTCTTTATTTGAAAAATAAGGCTATTCATATTTTTATGAATCATAAAGTTCTATGGTAACTAACTCCCTTCCAGTCTATGATAAATATATAATTATAATTATTATATATTTATGTATAAATTACTAGTTATAAACATATTTCTAAGTTTATATATAAAACTACATATAATTGCATATAACTACATACATAAAAACTATAATTATATATAATATGCTTTCAGTTACAGTAATAATGAATAATAAAACTATGAACATGTGATTCTGTGATTTGTTATTGAATTCATATTATTTTTAATAACAAAGGATTTTCTTTTCTGACCACATGTATAATTGTGAGTTAATTCTATCAGCTTTATTAGCCTTTCATATAAATTACTGACAGTACTTATTGATTTTGGCAGTATTTCTCATTAGGGTCTATATGGCTACATGTCTCCCCCCAGGATATTCTAAGGGGGGGTCATAGAGGAAAATTACATAAATGGGACCATTCAGTAGGGCAGAGGATTACAGGAAGAAAACTGTGTTGAAAAGTTGAATTACTCCTGGCAGTTTCTGGGGGACAATATGAGATGCTGGGGATTGAGCTGGGTCAGCTGCAAGCAGGGCTGCTGTAATTTATATCATTCTAACTCTTTTTTCATTATTTTATTACCATTTAAATTTAGAAAATAAGTGAGCAATAATTGTACACTTGGAAGTGAAAATATTTTTATAAATCATGACAAATATTTTTATGAACTAGTTAGAGAATTTTGGCAATATATTTTCTCAATAGAAAGACAAGATCCTAAATGTGCTTGAAATTTTTCATAATAAATTAGAGGAATGGAGGGGCTGGAGTGGAGGTGCAGCGGTTGGGTGTTTGCCTTGCAAGCTGACCTAGAACAAATCACGGCTTGATTCCCCAGCATCCCAGATGGTTCCCTGAGCCAGGCGCAATTTCTGAGTGCAGAGCCAGGAGTAACCCCTGAGCATCACCGGGTGTGGCCCCCAAACAAACAAACAAACAAAAAAATCAAAAACAAAAAAAAATAGAGAGATGGAGAGATATTTCAGGATTCTGGCTAAGGAGACTTACAGAATCAGCTAGCCATGTGCACTGGCTAAGTCAGTCAGCAGTAACAGTCTGCCCCTTAGTTGATATCTTGTGGGGTATTTGACAGAAAAAAAAGAATTTGAACTAAGGTGTGCATGTTTTCACTCCAACACTCCGAGACCACAACTTCTGCCTTCTTCCTCTGTTCTCCTCTGGTCTGCCTCATCTGTCTTTGGTCTGAAGGTGGTGAACTGGCACAATATGATTAAAGGTGATGATAATAGGATATACCTAATATGTTTAAGTGAGTAATCTGATGTCATAATGCTGGTACAACCTGAGCTTCCTCCCTTGTTCTATTTGCTAGATAAACATCAATACATTGTATTTCTTTTTTTTTTGTGTGTGTGTGGTTTTTGGGTCACACCCGGCAGTGCTCAGGGGTTACTCCTGGCTCCATGCTCAGAAATTGCTCCTGGCAGGCATGGGGGACCATATGGGGCACCGGGATTCGAACCGATGACCCCTTGCATGAAAGGCAAACGCCTTATCTCCATGCTATCTCCCAGGCCCCTACATTGTATTTCTTAATTACCTTACTTATAGCTGTGATCCATTCACCCTCTCAGAACTTTGGTATCTTTAGTTTCAGGAGCAGAATAGATACAAACAATACACTCCTCCATGAGTGCCCTAAGCACATGTGAAATCACTTACCAATGGTTTCAAATGGAAAGGTGGAGACTAGGTACCTTCTTTCTTTATTTGTCCATGTCTTTTTTGGGGGAAAGAGTTTTGAGGGCCATAACCTGTGGGTTCAGAGGATCATATGGGTTTCTAGGAATGTAATCTGGGTCAGCCATGCACAAGACAAGCACCTCACTTACTATACTATCTCTCTGGCCCTCTTAGTCTTTGGAAAATTAAACTTTAAAATGGCTTTCTGGAATTTTAAGATGTGATGCTAGTAAGTTTTCTTGACTCATATTAAGGTTGTCTGAAACTGGGTCAACATATCACATCTATCCCTCAGTCATATACGGAGTCGAGTAGTCTCTTAAGCATGTGGAGGTTAATGTTGAGGTCTGAAAGGAAGGACATTGCTTCAATGTGAGAATATTAGAATCAGCTGAGGCAACATGGCAAACCAGTCTGAGTTCATGTTTCTGAGTGGGTGAGTTGGAATGGAAATTTGTGAGAGAAGGGATTACACATCTTCATATATGTGTACAGTGGCAGGAGGCGAGGGCAGGGAGAAAATGACCAAGAGGAAGATAGAACTTAGGTGATGGGTTTAGAAGTTAAGGGATCAGGAGTTTCCCTACTACTTCCAAGTGAGAAAGTAAAAATGCTTACTCAAAGCAAGAGCTTTTCTGAGGAAATTTATTTTCTAGAACATAATTCCATATTTGTCATGATGACTTTTTTCAGTTAACTGTGATATTTTTAAAAATTTTCATTGTTAAACACAAAATATGAACTAGGAACATTGTCAATGGTTTTATATACATAAGACCATTGTTTACAGAATGATAATGAGATATCTAATTATAATCTCTACCCCAAGATTATATATGAGAAAACCAAGGTTCTATATGTTGAAGAATGGAAACCTGGAAAGAAGCCAAGTTTCTCATACTGAACTAATGTATACCTAGTTAATAAGAAACTATTGTTCCTGTCCCTCTTTAAAGGGCAGAGACACGAACTTCAAAAAAATAATTCTTTGGTTAACCATAAAAACTGTGAAGATGCATGATCATAGGTGCATTAGAAAGAGACAAAAGTACCATAAATACTATTTTTGAAATAGTTTTTACTATTGGTGTTGAGGGGAAATCTGTGTTTAAAACTTTATTTTTAAAATTTGATTTTGGGTGGGGCTGGAGGGATAGTATAGTGGTAGGGCGTTTGCCTTGCACATGGCTAACCCAAAACACACCTGGGTTTGATTCTCCAAGTCCCATATGGTCCCCCAAGCCAGAAGCGATTTCTGAGCAAACAGCCAAGAGTAACCCTGAGCGTCACTGGCTGTGGCCCCCAAACCCCCAAAAAATGGTTTTGAGGGGCCGGAGTGATAGCGATAGTACAGTGGGTAGGCATTTGCCATGCACATGGCCCAGCCAGGTTTGATCCCTGGTATCCCATATGGTTCCCTGAGCCTGCCAGGGGTGATTTCTGAGTAGAGTCTGGAGTAATGCCTGGGCGCCACTGGGTGTTGCCCATAAACCCCCAAAATTTGGCTTTGGGAGCACACCAGTGATGCTCAGAGTGATGCTGGCCCTACACTCTGATATTACTAATAGTGGAACTTGGGGGTATGTCAGGAATTGAACCTGGGTTGACTGCGTGCAAGGCAAAACTATCTCTCCAGCCCTAAAACTTTAGTTTCAATGTCAGTATTGTGTATGCAATCAATTAATTATAGTATATTAATAATGTGTTAATACTGGTTGAAGCTCAGTAAAGAGTTTGAAACTATTTTGAGAAAGATTAATATAAATAATAAAGGTGAAAGTTCTCAAGTAGCACACAAATAATGAGCAGATTTTTACTACTAATATGTAAGTCAAGGTTATGAGCACTCTGTGCCAGTGGAAGTATAAAATAGTGAAACTTCTTTGGAAAGAGTTTGGCAGCTTCTTATAAAGTTAAACATTTATTTGACACATAACTCAACATTAGGTATTTCTCCGAGAGAAATGAAAACACGTACTCATAAAAAAGGTTTGTGCATTTAAATTTATAATATTTCAAAAATAAAAAGAAAATAATATTTGCTAGACACCAAACTATAGATAGGGTTGGTCTTTCACATGAAACTCTAGAGGCAAAAGTAATCAAAAGTGACTGAAATCACATCAGTGGTTTCCTGAGGCAAGGTGGGTGTTGGGTGGCAGACTGACTGTAAAAGATCACAGAATTTTGAGATGGAAATGTTCTCTTTATTAACCAGGGTGGTTATTTACATGGGATGTGTATACATTTGCCAAAGGCATTAATTGATGTGCTTACTATATATATACTATATATGTATATATGTGTATATATTGTGTGTATATATATGTATACATATACATATATATTGTTTGTTTTTGGATCCATCTAGTGGTGCTCAGGGGTTACTCCTGACTTTGAGCGCAGAAATTGTTCCTAGCTAGCAGCCTTGGGGGACCATATGGGATGCTGGGGATCAAACTTAGGTCAGCAAGGTAAACATCCTAACCATTATGCTACTGCTCTGGTCCCTGCTTATAATATTTTATTATCTTCCCATTATACATTAATAAGTTGATCAAAAATAAAGATAAGACTAGAATAAAAAATCTACAAAGCAAAATTTTGTCCACCTCATTCCTTTCTGTTAAAATGTTTTCTGTATCTAATGCTCTTTTCAAGAAGCTTGTATTTTAATTTTCCTTAGATACAAGGTAAATTTCTGTTTATAAAGGCCAAGTGAAAACAATAGTCTTCAAAATAAAGCTATTAAGATATTCTAAACGATTTTACCTGAATAATCAGATTTGCCCAATATTTGAGGCTTTACTACTTGGAGCATTCTTAAAATGCTATTTACCAAAATGAACATTTACCTCCAAAAACTTTAAGTAATGTTTACAGAACACAATTTTATCCTTTCTAAATGCCTTCAGGTCATCATTATGCATATCCAAAGTTGTGCTATTCTGTAACATGTTGATGATTCTATTTTTTTTGTTTTTTCTTTTTTTTTTCTTTTTTTGTTTTGTTTTGTTTTTATCTTTTTTGATGATTCTATTTGATACAACACAGGGCCTGTTTACTTCTGTGCTAAATGAACTTGGAAGAATAAACTTTTAAAGTTTTTGTATTTGCACTTTATTCTTTTGCTCTCTTGTTGACTGTCAGAAGGCTTTTTATTTTTCTTCTACTGCCTCTTTGTCTCTCTATAGAAGTTGCTTTCCAGGGACCGGGCGGTGGTGCTGGAGATAAAGTGCCTGCACTAACCTAGGACGGACGGTGGTTCGATCCCCGGGTTCCCCATATGGTCCCCCGTGCCTGCCAGGAGTGACTTCTGAGCGCATAGCCAGGAGTAACCCCTGAGCATCACTGGGTGTGGCCCCCCCAAAAAAAGAAGTTGCTTTCCCTTTTTTCTAACCCTCTACAGTAGATTAACAGAACTACTTATAGAGCAGTATCCAATTAGGTATTTCCAAATCAACAATTAATTGGTGTCAAATAAATCACCTCAGTCTTGTCAAAACTATAGATGCTGGGGCTCCATTTTTAGTGATTCTAAAACCTAATTCGGTTCCTATCATATATAGGTATTAATTATGAACATACATTTGCATATGTTTTAAGATGCACAAAAGTAGAAAAATATAGAACATTCAACCCCCACATACTATTGTTCATTTGAACAGTTACCAACTTTTTGCCAATCTTTTTCATAAATTTCTTGCTCTCTCTTTTACTAGGACTGCCATAGGCAAATGATGGCCCTTTAGTTCAAATCTAACTTGTTGCGTATTTTAAAAACTAAAATGCCATAAAATTCAAACTTTTAATGTGTACAGTTCAATTGCTTTTACTTTTGCACAAATTGTACAACCACCCCTATCTAATCTATAATATTATTATCACTCCCAATAAAGCCTCATTTCCTTTATCACTCACATGTTCTCCACTTCACCTAGCTCTTGTCAATTACTAATCCACTTTGTGTTTTATGGATTTGCTACTCTTGTCATTTCAAGTGAATTAAAGCATACAATATGTGACTTTTAATGTCTAAGGTTTTTTTTTTATAACTTACTTTCTGGGTTCACCAGGTTGTAGCATATATCAGTACTTACTATTTAAGGAAAAATAGTATTACACTGTATATATCACATTTTGTTGTTCATTCTTCAGTTGATGGGAATCTGGGTTGTTACCACTATTTGGTTATTATGAACAAAATTGCACATAACATCCACATATCATTTTGATTGTTTTTTAAATTTTGAGGCTATCCCTAGTAGTTCTCAGGTCTAATTTTGGCTCTTTTCTCAAGATTGACCCTTGTTGGTGCTCAGGGGACCATAATATATGTCCAGAGTCTTTCCTGTGTAAGGAAGTGTCTTAACTCAGATACAACTTTGTTATGCCTTCAGTACTATTGATTCTATACCTAACAATAGAATTAATTGCTAGGTTATATAACTTGATGCAAATTTTTTTTGACCTGCCAGGCTATTTTCCAAAATGACTCCACCACTTTATATTTTACCAACATTATAAGTTTCTGATTTCTCCAAAATTTCCCCAACAGTTATGTGATGGTGGAGATCAAGCCAACCAATAAAAACTTGAGTTATCTTTCTGGCTCCCCCACATGTTTATTTAAACCTTTGAGTCCATTTTAAATCAGATTTTAATTTTTTTCAGTTGTAAGAATTTTTAAAAAAATATGACTCATTTCAGATACATGAGTTGCAAATATTTTCTAATATTCTGTGGGCCAATTTTCCACTTTTTATCTTGATAGCATTCTTTGAAGCACACACATCCTTTATGAGGCCTGGGATTAACACAATGGTAGAGTACTTACTTGCCTTGCATGTGTGAAGCATTTGGTATGACCTAGTTTACCTTTGGTTGTCTATGTTTTAGGTGTCATCTAAGGAAGTACTGCCTGGACAGGGAAGAGAGAGAACAATACAAGAATGGTTGAGGGAAGTGGTCAGCTGAGAGGAGGAAGGATGCTCAAAGGTGGTCAAGTGTTATGCATGAAATCCTATCACGAACAGTACTGTGAACCAAAGTGGCAAAAGTTAATTTTAAAAAAAAGGGAAAAGAATCTGTCATAGAGGCAGGCTGGAGAGTGGGGAAAAATTGGTAGAGGGAAGTGGACACTGGTGAAGAGATTTGTGTTGGAACATTATATGCCTGAAACCCATTAACGAATAACTTTGTATTCCACTGTGTCTAAATAAAATGTTTTTAAAAAGAAGAAAATACTGCTTAATACAACATCACAAAGATTTGCAATTATGCTTTCTTTATAGTTTGAGGTCTCTTGTTTAATCTATTTACTCATGATTCTCTATATCATAGATGGTTGAGATGCTCAGAAGCTGATTCTAGAAATTATTATTTACGTGTATAAACAGGTCTGTACTGACAAACTACAACAGTCTCAATATGTATAGGAGGAATTCCTTATTGTTCTAAGTTTAAAAACGCACGCTATTCTCTTAAGTCAACTTTAGTGAACGATGCCTCTGAGCTGTGATCCAGATGCAGGGAGATATTATAGAGAAAAAGCAAAAATCAGCAGCTGGGATCTAGCTTCAAACTAAACAGTTCTACATTTTCATTTGCAGAAATACAGCCTTCTAACAAAATCTCATTAACAGTGGTTCTCACATCTTTTTTTTGTTTGTTTGTTTTTTTGTTTTGTTTTGCTTTGTTTTTGGGACACAACTGGCAGAACTCAGGGGTTACTCCTGGCTCTATGCTCAGAAATTGCTCCTGGCAGGCTCTGGGGACTATGTGGGATGCAGGGATTCGAACCATCAATCTTCTGCATGGAAGGCAAATGCCTTACCTCCATGCTATCTCTCCGGACCGGTTCTCACATCAATATCAGAATCACCTGAGAGCTTGTCAAACCAGATTCCTGGGTACCATTCCCTAGAGAAGCTGCCACAGAAGACTGAATAGGGCTATGAATTTGCATTTCTAATAAGCTGCCTGAATATGCTGATGACAGTGGCCCTGAAATGGTATTTGAAGACAAGTAGGTTGACTACTCCACCCTATTGTTTACCAGAACATTGACTGAGCAAGCATTAAGGTAGAAGACTCATTTGCATCCCCCGTGGGATAAAGGAGCTAAAAGTACACTAAGAAAGCCATGAGGCCGTAAGTTTAGTTTCCAAATTCAGTTTAAATTCTTAGTCACTGACAGCCTCATATCAAGATCCAAGAATCTGGACATTTTATAAACGCCATGTAGTCACTTGGGAAATTACCTTAAATTTCAAGAAAATGATCAAAGATTATCTCATTTATTTTTGTTTTACTAGTACTTTTTGCTATTTGACTTGCTCAATGCATGAGGACATCAGCTGTGGTTCAGAATGCTATTCAGGAACACCCATTGTGTTTGTGGTAATGGATTTGGCCAAATGATAGTCTTGAGAGACGTGGTTGTGACTTTGACAGATTGAACCGAAGTTAAATTCTGATGAATTGCAAAGGAATGTTATCAGTCCCAGGATGTTTGCCAGCTGAGTTGGGCAAAAGGGTGACTTTTCAAAATGGCCTGAACAATTCCCATTTCTTCTGTCATCTCAACTTTCAATTTTTCAAAGGTCAGCTAAAACTTCATTTTCCTACTCATTCCTCATCATTTCTGGACCACACATTTAAACCTGAAAACCAAGTGCTGGGCTGTGTTCTAGCCTCTTACAAATCAAGAAGTGAGCTCAGCTAGCAGAGGGGTTGTTGACATTTTCTCAGCCGGAAGAGGAAGAATAAGACCCCAGCTTGTTTGGCTAACAATTAGAAAAATAGAAAATGTTTTGGGGGCACATCACAGGAGATGCAAGACCAGAGAGAAAATTGACTGACACAGAAGGCTATTTTGCATTTAGGGTATTTTTTGTTCTATTTTGAAGCTACACCCAGCATTACTCAAGAGCTACTTCTGGTGCATTGCTCAATTTCTCTCCCTGAAGTTCTGGAGGACTGTGCATAGCAGAGTATCAAATTCAGGCCTACTGTACGAAAAACATGTTCTAAAGCCCTTTGAATTATCTCACTGACCCCATATAAGTAACTGTACCTAAACATATTTGGAATCAGCTAATTATTTTTTGAGAGCAGTGAACCATTTGAGAAGAAACAAAAGTTCTGTGCTAATCTATACCTGTTGCATCCTCATAGTAGGTCCAAGTCTGCACAACCTTCATTCACCCACAAGAGGGATTCAGCATCCATCCTGCAATGTGCAAATTTTTAAGGTTTTTTTTTTTTTTTTTTTTTTTTTGGTGGGGGGATCACACCCGGCAGTGCTCAGGGGTTACTCCTGGCTCCACGCTCAGAAATTGCTCCTGGCAGGCACGGGGGACCATATGGGGCACCGGGATTTGAACCGATGAGCTTTTGCATGAAAGGCAAACGCCCTACCTCCATGCTATCTCCCGGGCCCCACCGGGCCCCAATTTTTAAGTTTTTAAAATATTTTCTTTTAAATAGACTGCAAAACAACCTCAAGAGAAGCCAGTCATTTCAGTGCCCATCTGACTAGAAAAGCAAAATAATGTGCACTAAGTATTTGAATCCTAATGAATGATACTAGTCACTAGGTTTCTAAGAGTTAAATGCTAATATTTTATCTGACTTTTCTAAATTACAATAGCAATACCTGCCTCTGAATAGAAATCATAATGACTGGCTACTTCATTATTTTATCACATGATTTTTATTTCATCGGTGCAAAATAGTTGATTTTCACAAACTGGCAACTTAGGATTTTAGAAAGCAAATTAGAGCAATTACCAATAAATTATACATGTGTTAACTAATAATTTGTCTATCACTTAAAAAATATGAAGAAAAACTGCCAGACTCCCTAGCCCTGCAATTCTGAACAGGTCTTTTCATTTTTTTCCCTTCCAAGACCAAAAGCCTTCATTATCCACAGTGGTTTCACCATTATTTTTGCTGCTTTTGCAGAGTCCAACATTTAAAATAGAATTAGAGATACAAAGGTAAGATTTGGAACAGAATGTGTAACTGCTTAAAATTAAAGGAGGGGAAAAAAACCCAAACTCTTTTCTTTCCCACTCCCAATCTAAGACATAAATTTCATTTCAACTTTCCTTATCTAAGTTTATAGAGAAAATACTGGCAAGAGAAGGGGCAAAGTATCTTTTTCATAATCACTCTAGGCCAGGAGGTTGGATAAGGCTAAAGGAAGTTCTGAGGGAGAATGGGGTGATTAGGGCTGTTAACTAGATATAATCTTTAGTTCTTTTTCTGGGCATCTCGCAATTAGCTCTGGGTTGTGCCAAGTTCTTGAAAGTCTTGTCATTCACTAATTGAGGGCCAGGAGTTCTTCTTTCACATATTACTCCCACCTGGTACTGCCTCACCATCATTTATTTACTCACACCCCCAACAGATTTCATCTTCTGTGGTTGCTGTCAAAACTTAAGTAAAGGGAGGGAAGAGCCGTGTCACAGGGTGTGGCCCAAACCCCACCCCCCAAATAAAGGTAAAGGGAGGAAGTTTATACTCATTGGTCTCTTGTTCAAATTATGAAAAGTATTTGTACATTGAAGAAAGGACATATAAAGCTTACAAATAGATCGTGAGACAAAATATAAAAATAAACATTGAGGAGCCAGGACAAAGAATAAGTGGTAGAGCACCTTGATGTGTGAGGCCTTGCTTCAATCCTGGACATGACATTTCCCACTCCTTCAAACCTTCCCCACATCCTGGTGGTCAGTCCCCTGGCACCCCTGGGAATGGCCCCCATATCAACAATGATAAAAAATAAAACAAAAATGCTAGGAAAACTTGCAAATTCAAGGTAATTTAGATGCCAGTCCTCTGCAATGAAGAAAATTTGTTTTTTGCATAATTACCTCCATATTGCATTTCTCCTGTCACCAGCAAAAATTATATATCTATTTCTCTGCATCACATATCACTCTGAAAATAGTTTCTCTCCTTTTTAAAATATTGAATACAAGTGATACCTTTGTTCATAAGCTTGTATTTTCACCTTTTTATTTTTGTTTATAATTCCTCAACCTTTCCATTATTTTCACCAGATACCTGGCTATAGAACCTAATTCTATGTCATCGTATTTCCCTAGAGAATCACACAGCAAATCTCTCCCTTGAGAAGCACTGATTCTAGCAAGAATAAAGAGTAATCAACACTCATTGTTTTTTACTAGTGCAGTGAGCAGAGCTGAAAGCAAAACCAATCTTCCTGTGAATTCCAAGTACAACTCTAAATAACCAGGGGCGCTTTTCCCTAACCTGACCAGCATAGTTCTTGGCTGCTGTAAGAGTCCGAACTACACTGAGCCCACAGTTAGCATGCTAGGTCATACTAACCGAGTAAACGAAGTTCTGCAGCAGCCTATGGTATGGAAGACTGAGTGTGCAAACTGGTGGCATTCTTTCTCTCTGGGGATCCTGCCAGGTGGAGCAAAACCAAAGGAAGGAAGGCTTCCCATGCAGGGAATGCACATACAAATTTGACAGCTTCCTGCTGGTGCCTCTGACCCTGATTCTGATTCAGGCCTGGATTCTGAGCCTTTCATCTAGTGAGAAGTTAGAGCAGGCTTTCTCAGGAGCAAGACAGGTGGCATGGAGACTCTGCAAGGATGTATGTATGTATGTATGCATGCATGTATGTATGTATGTATGTATGTATATATGTATGTATGTAATCCTTATATTTTGTTTGTCTCAAAGGCACTGTAATGACTCCACCCAGTTTTGCTGGTGAAGAAATGTGTGTGAATTATTAGGTTATTGCTTCTGTTGCAATAGGTGGTAGTTTGGCTCTGTTATCCCATTTACTACAGCCTTTTTTTTTTCAGTTCACCATAGAAACTAAGGTGATGGCTAAAACGAACACTGTATTTATTATTTTTTTTTTCTTTTGGTTTTCAGCTTTTGGGCCACACCTGGCAATGCTCAGGGGTTACTCCTGACTATGTACTTAGAAATTGTTCCTGGCTTGGGGGATCATATGGGATGCCAGAGGATCGAACCATGGTCCCTTCTAGATTAGCTGCCTAAAAGGCAAATGCCCTACCACTTGCGCCACCACTCTGGCCCCTGAACACTGTATTTATTTATTAATTTTTGGGGAAGGGTGTTGTGCTGGATAGGAAGGTATTGTTCTAGGGGAATCATACATGGTACTGGGGATAAAATACAGGCAGACCACATTTGAAGCAACTAAGGCATTATCCAGTTCTGAAAAGATAGCCTTTTAAAATAGTCACTATTGAGCAGCTGAAAGAGAAATATATACTTCACATCCATAATATGCTAAAAAGGACTATTGTCCTTGAAAGAAAAAATAGTGGAGGAGGATGAGGATAAGGAAGAGGAGGAGAAATCTTCCTCCTTTTCCCCAGTGGGGAAAAAATGTCTCACTAATATGTCCTTCTGAACTGTGCTCTTTCAGGTTAAAGAATTGTTGTTCTCCTACATATTTTACTTTTGACATTATCTTCTAGACCAAAAATTCTCAACTGAGGGGTCCTAAGGCCCTTGGAAGTCCCACCACCAGATATTGCAAAGGGGTGACAGGTGAAAATGGAGTAAAGGGGTACATGATAAGAGATTAGATGCCATAGGATGGAACAAGGTTAGAAGGGGACCACAGTCAAAAAATGTTGAGAAATGCTGCTTTAGGGAAACAGAGCTGGGGTGGGGAGAGTCTTTTAATACTTGTTTTCAAAATTACTTAGAAAAGTTAAAATATTACTGAGAAAATTAAAAAAAACTTTATGAGGATGTTGAAAATAAAAATTATTGCAATCGTCAAAGGTGATATATTGATGATACGGAGAAACTAGTGATTTCATGGGCCAGAGAGATTGCCCAAAGAGCTGGAGTCATCTGCAAAGAGCTGGAGCTTTGCATCCAGGAAGTCTAGATTTGATTTCTGACAGAACATGGTCCCTAAGCAGCATCAGGAGTTATCCCCGAGCACCGGCTGGGTATGATCCCAAATAAAAATATTATTCTGGGGCATATCATTCCAGAGTTACCTACATCCTAGATTGAATGTGTATTTTCTCTTTCTTTATGGGATTTGACCTTTCACTTTCTCATCTCAAATGTCCTAAACTATTTAATTTAAAAGACTTCAGGAAGTCCAAATAAAATCACCCCGAACTCATGATCCCTGGTATCCCATATGGTTCCCTGAGCTTTTTAAATAATGAGAAAAATGGTTCTTTCATTTTTAATGCTGACACTATTTTCTTTCTGTCTTTCTTTTTCCTTGTAACTCTTTTTTTGTTATTCTCTTTTCTTTTCTTTTTCTTTCTCTCTCTTTTTGGTTTCCCTTTCTTGATAACAGAATGGAAACTTCTTCCTTCCCTCCATCCCTCTCTCCTTTGTTTCTTTCTCTTTTCTTCCTTCCTTTCTTTCTCTTCTTTTTCTTTCTTCCCTCCCTCCCTCCCTTCCTCCCTCCCTCCCTCCCTTCCTTCCTTCCTTCCTTCCTTCCTTCCTTCCTTCCTTTTTTTTGGGGGGGGTTTGGGCCACACCCGGTGACGCTCAGTGGTTACTCCTGGCTATTCGCTCAGAAGTCGTTCCTGGCTTGGGGGACCATATGGGAACCGGGGGATCGAACCGTGGTCTCTCCTAGGTTAGCGCAGGCAAGGCAGGCACCTTACCTCCAGCGCCACCGCCAGCCCCCCCCACCTTTCTTTCTTTCTTTCTTTCTTTCTTTCTTTCTTTCTTTCTTTCTTTCTTTCTTTCTTTCTTTCTTCCTTCCTTCCTTCCTTCCTTCCTTCCTTCCTTCCTTC